>BLBF01000025.1:5013407-5069119 GCA_015471245.1 Laticauda colubrina | reverse complement strand
TACAAGGACACCAAGCGGAAGCAGGCTGCTTGGAGAGAGAGGGCGGAGAGTATGGGTTACACTTCGGAGGTGCTCCTCGGTTGGTGGAAGCACATACACACCTGGTACGGGAAGCTGCACCTGAAGAAATCTGGCCAGGCCACGGTTAAGCTGACAGAGAGACCTACGTCATGGCCAGGTGCAGCTTCCTGGAGGGTGAGATCCGCCACCGAGGAGCACCAGCAGCCCCTCTCACGACCCTCTCTCTCCGGCAGCCTGCTGAGAGCCAGTCCTCTTCCGGCCGAGAGTCAGTCCCTGTCTCCAGGCAGGTTTCTGTGGAGCGTGCCATGGCGGAGAACCCGCGGACAGGTGTGGTAAGCGTGGTGGAGTGCGTGGAGGACTCCCTGGTGTGGTGGGAAAAAGGAGACATTGAGTCCACCACAGTCCTAGCTGCATCCACCACCACCCCAGCTCCGCCTCCGCAGAAAGGCAGAGAGCCAGACAGCAGGAGGGGCAGAGACACACTGTCCTGCTGGAGATCAGGGACACCATCCACACCAGCATAGATCTCCTCTCTCAGCTGGTCCACAACGACTCCTCCTCCTCCAACTGCAAGCCCTTCCTCACCTATGTCAACCAGACCCTCAAGGAAATGGCGGATCCACAGTACCAGCTGGTGAAGGACCGGATCACCGAGCTGCTTCACAACCCTCCAGACCCAGAGGAACCTGCTCCCACCCAGTCCAGGTCTGCTCCTCCACCCCAGGTGATGTCCCTCCCATTCCAAGGCTTCCCTCAGGCTCTCACCTACCAGTGCTACGGCTACCAGGAGGTTCAGCAGCACAGGCAGCAGCCCTTCCCAGTCCAGGCACAGAGTCATCGGGCGACACCGTTGCCACCGGTTCCACTGATGCCACCGATGCCACCCATGACAATGATGCCACCGATGACAGCGAGGCCACCCTCGCCAATGATGCCACCCACGACAGTCCTCACCCAGCTGCAGAGCAGACAGCTCCACTACACTGCTCCTTCCTCCACCCCACAGCCAAGCCCGGCCTCAGTACATCTGTCATCAGTACTGGGGCTGACACCCCATGGCATAGAGGAAGGACCTCTCAGCATCACGGAACTGAGCCAGCTGTCCGACACCTTCCTCAACACACCATCCCCTGTTGTCCTCTCGGGGCCAGGCACTCCAGCACCACCCACCACCACAGCACCTGGACCCTTCACCCCTGAGACTGGGCACACCTCCGAGTGACCGATAAGAGTGCCAGAGACCGGGTAGCTGGCTACCTGTGAACTTTATTTGGACACTTGACTTGGGTCATTTTTCTGTTACAGCTTATTGTTCAATAAAGTTTATCTTTGATTCACACACTTGCTTTATTTCTTTTTTTCAATAAAGTCTTGTGGAAACTTTTAGAAATGGTTTAAGCCTTTGCATGCTTGTAGGATGGGTTAAGATAGCAGTGGGATGGGCAGGGATACCTGTGGAATGAGCAGGGATACCTTTGGGATGGCTAATAGCTGTGGGATCGATAAACCTCCAGTGCAAGCATAGTGGGACTGTGTGGTCTACCCTCCCAGGTGCCACACCTATGGCCCTTTATTATCAATAACAATGTAAGCATTGATCCACACATGTCAACACAAACACAACTCTTTATTAAACGCACGGTTCATTGTAGGCCCACCCAACATACATGGCCCAATCTCATCAGTGTGATGAGACAGGCTGAAGGAAGCATCCATTAAGCATCTACCATCCTGTCTTGCCACTCCACTGCTCCAGTTGGGGAGTTGCACCAGTGTTTCAGGAGGTTGCGCTGCTTCTTCCCTTCCCGTGAGGCTCTGTTGGGGCCTTGCACATCCTGAGTGTCTATCAGGTTTCACCCTTGCCTCCATTCCCCATGCTCCATGTCCCCATTGCCTTGTTGACGGTCCACAAGCCTGTTCTGCAAGACTGGGTAGCGGGTGCGCATGAGATTGTGCAGGATGCAGCAAGCTTCCATGATCCTCCTCACGGTCTCTGGGCATGGTGGTGAGAAGTACCTGGAACCTGTTAGCCAGGATGCCAAAGGCATTCTCCACCACCCGCCTTGCCCTGGACAGCCTGTAGTTGAAGATCCTCTCTTCATGGGTGAGGAGTCTGGAGGTGTTGGGCTTCATGAGGTAGGTTCTGAGGGAGAAGGCGTCATCCCCCACGATGAAGTAGGGCACATCTTGCGTGTCGTTGGGCAGGGGGTCTGGATCTGGGAAGCCCACGATAAGGTTGCCTTCCAGCCCCTCCTTGAGGTGACTGGCGTTGTATACCTGGGCATCTGAAGATGAGCCGTAGCCTGAAGCATCGATGTACATGAACTTGTAGTCAGCATCGACCATGGCGAAGAGGACGATGCTGAAGAAGCCCTTGTAGTTGAAATAAGTGGACCCCGACTTGGCTGGAGCTTTGCAGGCCACATGCTTGCCATCTATGGCTCCAACGGTGTGGGGGAAGTTCCACCTCTGATACCACTGCTCTGCAACTTTCTTCCATCCTTCTTCAGTGGAGGGGCACTGGAGGAGCTCCTCCTTGTATTCTTCGATGATGGCCTGCACCACTTCTCTGACCACAATGCTGATGGTGTTGTGTGGCACCCTCTAGCTGTACTGCATGCTTTTGCCTGTGGTCCCTGAAACCAGGTGGTGGATGCTCTGAGAGACCATCTCTTGACAGTCACATCTACCCTACCCATGAAAGCGGGGAGGTGGTGAATGTTGCAGTTTCCATCCCCAAGGGCGATACACCTGGTGGGATCCAGAAGAAAGGTCTTCTCCATGGTGGCTCCCTCTCTCCGGAACATCATTCCCCCAGAGATTAGAAGCCCCCCTGCTCTAATATTCTATGGAGTAATACAGAATGCACTGAAGACCTGGTTCTGCCAGCGGGTCTGGGGAACCCAGAATGGGATGGAGCCCATTAAATGGCTCATGTGATCTGCTGTTGTTGGGGTGGGGGTGGGAGTTAGGGGTGATTTTGTTATATTGTACTTTATTAATTTATTTGATTCTTTTTATTCATTTTTATTGTTTTAAATATGGTTTTATATTCTATAAGCCATGGGCGAATAGGCAGCAATATAAATTCAATAAATAAATAAATGCATTGCCAGAGAGACAGGGCGTTGGTACTTACCTGATATGCCCATTCTCTGTGAGCTGTGAAGAGCATCCAGAAGTGGGAGGTGCTTCAGTTTCTTCTGGAAAGGCTGGCTTAAAATTCCGGGACGCTCCTCCTCCTCCACGGGACTCCCCCTCAGCGTCCCCCAGTTTTGTGAAGACTGAGTGCCAAGGTCTGGAACTCATCACCTAATCTAGATCCCTGACTGGAACGGAACCCCACCAGACAGAAAGAAATCGGTGGGGCTGGATTCTCTTCACAGCTCACAGAGAACGGGCGTATCAGGTAAGTACCAACGCCCTTTCTCCCATGAGCTGTTCAGAGCATCCAGAGATGGGACATACCAAAGCTTGGCCTGTCCTTAGGGAGGGACTCCGTCTGGAACAAAATCCACTCCTATATTCTGTGGACCCTCTGCAGGACTCTTCTGCCAAATGAAGCGTCCGCTGAGGCATAGTCATCAATTTTATAATTTTTGACAAAGGGAGATGGTGAAGCCCAAGCTGCCGCTCTGCAAATTTAATCTATGGAAGCTCTTGTGGCCCATGCTGCTGACATTGCTGCACTCCTTGTTGAGTGGGCTATAATGCCCTTAGGAACTGAGATGGACTGGTATTCGTAACTTTTAGCTGTGGTAGCTCACAGCCATAGAGAGGTGGTGGACGACGCCTGGTGGTCCGATGGTCGTGGACAACACCTTTTGCCCTAAAGTGGATGGGTTGAAGGATAGGAATAGAGCCTCAGATTTTTGAAATGCCGCCATGCAGTCCAGAACCACTCTGTCCGCATGAAACACGCACAGATCCTTTCTCATTGATAATGCCGCCAATTCGGAAATTCTCCTAGCTGATGTGATTGCAATTAGGAAGACCACTTTATATGTCAGGAATTTAAGACTAGTGGATCTTAAAGGCTCAAATGGGCCAGTTGTAAGTGCGTTTAACACCTTGTTTAGATCCCAGGTGGAGTAGGAGTGAATTACAGGAGGTCGTAAGTTTCCGGCACCTTTAAGAAAGCTGCGGACATGTGGATGGTGCGCTATGGAACGGAGATCACCCCAATTTATCACCAAGGCTAAAGCCGCCACTTGTCTATGTAAAGTATTTGGAGATAGGGCCCTGGTCAACCCCTCCTGTAAAAAGTCCAGTAATTGTCCTATTGATGGGGCAGTTGGGTTGATTTTAGACCCCTGGCACCAGCGACAGAAGGCGGACCACATGGCCTCTTATATACGATTTGTCAATGCCCATCTGGATGCTTGAATCATGGCAATAGCATCCTCTGAAATTTGTTGGGCCCTTAAATGGCTCCATTCAACCTCCATATGGCTAGACTGAGCCATTGTGGGTTTGGGTGAAATATCGGCCCTTGGGAGAGGGAAACCTTCAATGGTGGAATTTTCCAAGGTTGTTCTCTCAATAGGTTCTGCAAATCTGCGAACCATGTTCACCTGGGCCAGTAAGGGGCAACCAATATAAATTCTGCTCATTCCTTCAATAACTTCTGGATCAACATGGGTATTACCGGGAGTGGAGGAAACGCATATAAAAGCCCGGAAGGCTACTGACATCGCAGGGCATTGACGGCCTCCGCCCCCTGAGTCGGGTACCTTGAAATATAGCAGGGCAATTGGGTGTTGAGAGGAGAGGCAAATAGATTGATCACCGGTTGCTCAAACCTCCGCACTGCTTCCTGAAAGATTGCTGGGTGCATACGCCACTCTGCCTCATCTATTTTGGCCCTGCTGAGCCAGTCTGCTTGTGTGTTTAAGGCCCCTGCTATGTGTTCTGCCTTGAGGGAAAGCAGATTGGTCTTGGCCCACTTGAACAACTTGGCTGCCTCCAGCATCAGAAGTTTGGAATGGGTACCCTCCCCGTCTGTTTATGTGAGCCTTGGTTGTGCTATTGTCTGTCAAGACCAAAATGTGGCATGATTGGACAAGGGGTAGAAAGCTGTGTAAGGCCAGGTTAACAAAGTGAGACCAAATGGCAGGGTGATATATTCGTAGTGCCGATCACAGTAGCAGAATCTGAGATATCTGTAGTGAGCAGGTCTAATTGGTATATGCAGATAAGCCTCTGTGAGATCTATAGAGGTCATGACATTATTCTCTCTGATGCTGAGCAGAATGGACTGGAGAGTAGTCATCTTGAATTTTCGATAAATCAATGATTTCTTCAGATGTTTGAGGTGCAGAATTGCCCTCCAGCCCCCCCCCAAACACTTTGGAACCACAAACAATAGAGAGTTAACAGCCTTGACACCGCTGTTCAGATGGGACCTCTCTAATGGCGTGAATAGGCAGAAGATGATTGATAGCTTCCTACATCAACGCCCTCTTAATGGGGTCCGTGGACCTAGGGCTCCTCATGAAAAAGTTTGGGGGGGAGGATTGAAACTCTAGCGCCAAACTGAACCTTACACTGTCCCTGACCCACACATCAGAGGTGGAACTGTCCCATTGTTCAGCAATTTCAATCGCCCACCAATGGGAACTGCTGTCAAGGGCTCACTTGGTAGAGTGAAAAAATTGCCCTCCAATGCCTCTGGGGTTTCTTCTATTTTGGCCTTCCCGCTGACCATCTATCGGAAGATTCAGGCCTGTCCTGTCTAAAGCTGGGCCTGTAGCCTGATGTTCTCTGAGATCTGGGAACTTAAGGGCCCTGATAGTATGGCTGAAAGGAACTCCTTCGAAACAACTGGGGCATTCTGTTTTCAGACCTCCAAAAAAGAGGGGGAAGCACTTTTTTCTTGTTTTTGTTCTCTTTTAGGAGGGGCTCCAAGACACTGCCAAATAATTTATCCCCCAATAATAGGGCTGATGCCAATTTGCATTTATGCTTGGTGTCCGCCTGTCAATGTCTGAGCCATAGCAGTCTCCGTGCTGAAACGTGAGATGCTATGGCCCTAGACGAGAATTTGATTGCGTTAAATGTGCTGCCAGCGGAGAATTCTGTGGCTGCAATAATTTTAGCTATATCCTGGTGGGCTCTGACATTTGATGCCGACAATATATCTCTCAGGTGGGAGAGCCATCGGAGGGAGGAATGTGTAAAAAAGGATGCAGCTGTAGCTGCCCTAATAGCCCAGGCGTCAGAAACATGTGCCCTACGAAGTGCTAACTATGCTCTCTTGTCTTCCAGTCTCAGGGCTTCCTCAGCCTCGTTAGGAAAGGTGGAAGAAGAGGCCAGTGCCACTGTGGGTTCATCCTACCTCTGGCATTTTTAGAAAATTTGCAAACTCTGGTGCCAAGTTGAAATATTGCTTATTGTACCCTGTTGGGGCTGGATATGATGCCGCTGATAACCACTTACTTTGTACTAATTCAGCAAACATAGGAGGGACAGGGATAGTTTCCGCCTCATTAGTCGGTTTTGAGAATATTAGGTCTTCAGATTCATCCTGAGACCCTGTTGGCAATGGATGAGGTTCTGATGTGCCTAGTTTAGCGGAGTTCTTTGTCTTGAACAGTAAAGATTTAAAGAGGTGCTGTTGGAATAGGTCAGAAAAATCAGGTTGGTCTGGAATGAGGCCTTTGTCATCCAACATTCCCAGTTCTAGTGGGTCAGCCTCTGACAGCCCCAAGTCCATCTGATGGATTGAAGCCCCTTCCATGAAAACCTCCTGGTCCTCAAATTCCACATCCTCCTGAAAGCCCTGGGCTGATAAATTAGGAATATTGGGGAATACCTGAGATTGATGTTGTTGGGTATGCTCAAAGAATCGAGCGGACAAGGATCCCGCATCCAAAGTGGTTGAGAAGTGTCTGGTCCGGATAGATTGCTGAAGTCCAGCCGCAATGCCCCTTTTAATTGCCATCTCCATCCATTGCCTCATTTCAATGGGAATAGACTCAGGTAAGCCCTCTTCCTGTCTTACGTCAGCGGCCATAGGTGTGAAAATAACCTCTGGGATTGGCCAGACAGTGTTAAGTGGAGGAGATGTGACTATGGGGGGTTGTCCAGAAACAGCCTGTCTGGGCTGGGTAGATAAGTCCAAGGGCACCATCAATGGATTTGGGTTCTGATCAGATTGCTGTGTCATAGCCATCTTGTCTGCCTCCCTGGCCCGTTTTTGCAACTGCCTTTGCAAAGCTAGGTGCCATCTATGGGCATCCTTATCTGCCACCTGAGACCTTTTTGGGGCCCACTGACTTGTCTCGGGACTTACTGGGCCTGGAGTGGAAAGCGTTGTCACGCTCCATTGTGTATGATGGATTGTCTGCCTCTGAATGTAAATTTGATTGTTGTTGTTTTTTAATTATTGATTGTTATTAATATTGTGGTTGATATTAAAATATTTATAGGTAGAACAATCTAAATGGTAAACAGTATCTAAGGGTCCCCAGCAAGGGAAACCCCCAAGTGCTTCAAGTGAGAGAAAAAACTCCGGATCTCTGGTCCCCAGCAAGGAAAACCAGCAATTACAGGCTCTGATATGCCTCCTTGTCTGTCAGAAATAAATGTTCCACAATATAAATGTCAGTCGCCCTTTCCGTCTGAGTAAAAGATCCAAAGGCAAATGCAAAGAAATGCCTGATTAATGAGCAGCCGGTTAGTGTAACGTTAGCCAGAGGAATAGCTAAATCCAGGGAAGGCACAATGGAAAGTTAATATCTCGGTCCCCAGCAAGGGAAACCAGCGAGAAAAGGAGGCTGTGGCAATTACTTTTTCGGTCCCCAGCAAGGGATACCAGCGAGAAAAGGGAGGCTGTGTCAATTCGGCGGGAAATTGAGGCAGCCGTTGAAAAGGGCGGGAATCGGAATCACTGAAGCTAAAGGCCCTAAACGCTATGCATCCGTTGTGTACTCATTGCATACGTGTTTCATATGCTCCATCTGTCGAGGATCCGTCCACTGCGATTTCATCTGCGGAAGAAGTTTTGAGCTGCACAAAACTTTGTGAACGGATGAACTTTCCGCCGTGTACGATGTAAATCTGCGACATACGAGCAACAAACATTCTATTTCCATTTATCATCCGTTAAATGTCCGCTGTATCCTCTCGGCATCCTCTGGGCATCCTCGCAACTCACATCCGCGGCAACTGAAAACGGAAAGAGGGAGGAAACAAAATGTACATGGAACCTCTACACAGCGTTAGTAGCACAGAAATAGAAAGGATGCGCAGTGAATGGTTTGCATCCAATATACATCCGCGCGGCATCCCCTTTCTTTCCTTTAGGCGTACGTGATGCATCCGCTTCATCCGCTATGCGTCCGCTTCGAAATTCTCCCCTGAAACTCCTTCAGATGTGCAGCCTAGCTTTCATCCGCTAGGCTTCCTATGAACATCCGTTTAACATTCCTGCTACATACTACCCACGTCCGTTCTTTTCCGTTCTGTTTATGCAAATTTTCACCACTTTTTGAAGCAGATGACAATGGATGGAGCCACTCCTGCAATTTTGCTCGTCCGCTGTGTCCTTTATGCATATGTTTTGCGTCTGTCGGCCAGTGGGGCCTAGCCTTAATCCTAAGCCATCTGATGAGCCGTTGCTGCTGCTGCTCTAACTTGCAATCTAAAAGCTGCTGTCAGGGAAAACAGCCAGGCAAAGAAAGCCACAGCTGTGAGAGTTCCGTTCCGATCACAGACAGATGATCGGAAGGCTAGATAAGGTAGTTTCCTGAGGCAATAGCCTCAGATTGCCTGCGGAATGACAGGCTCCGCTATCTATGAGGCAAAAACTGTTTTATTCTAATTGATTTTCTTGTTTGTGAAACGATCTAGGGGAAAGCCTGAAAAAAATCGAATTAGATGGGAAAGGGTTTTAAAGAGCATCTGAATTAGACAAGAGCCATTCCAGTCAGGGAGTACACAACCTCTTACCACGAATGCTGAGCTAAAAACTGGGGGATGCTGAGGAGATGCCCCGTGGAGGAGGAGGAGGAGCATCCCAGAGTTTTAAGCCCAACCTTTCCAGAAGAGACTGAAGCACCTCCCACTTCTGGATGTTCTGAACAGCTCATGAGAGAAAATACATGATCCCAACAAGTATATTTCTTACATCATATATAAACTTGACCCAGCTTGAAGTACATTCAGATTTGTAGGACAAAGTCAAACTAAATATTTCCAATCTTTGCCCTCTCCTCTGCTTCTCCAACTACCCATAATGCAAATAATAATAATAATAATTACCCAATTGCCCTAAACCCCAATTATTCTAGTGGCAAAGATAAATAAGCTTTACATAGTGACCCATATAGTGATATTAGCTTGTCCTATAGAATGTATAACGGGACAAATTATGATTGAGAAAATGGGAATTAAAGAAACTAGAACAGGGGTGCCAAACTCACGTCATCACGGTGGCGTCATTTGATATATCAGGATTTTTTTCCCCTTTGCCAGTCATGGGCATGGCCAGCACATGATGCATCTGGCATGCGAGCTGCGAGTTTGACAGCCCTGAACTAGAACTTGAAGATAATTTCTTTCTGTTTGACCATCATCTCAGAAATTGTACTAGTATGTAGGAAAGACCGAGGAAGATGGAGTGAAGAGATGCTACCTAAGGAACATTCAGATAAGAGGCAACATAGCCCACAACAACACAGTCTGTGGAGCAAGAAGCTCAGAAGGGACCTTCACTAAGTTATAGGTAAAGATTTTGGGTGGGTGAAGGGAGAATGTACTTTCAGACTTGCTCATGTAACTTTATAATTCTGTAAAGTAAATTAGTTCATCTGGTCCTGTTCCCTGTGTGGTCTACCTGGAAAGGCTGACAGACATTGTTACTTAACCTGGCATAATTCTGCCAGATCTGCTACATCTAAATGGAAAAATCCTTTCCCCCATTTCTAGGAAACTGCAGGGAGATAAAGGGGAGTTAACCATTAGCCCTAGAATTCCTTGGGCAGTCATAAACAAGAGAACAATTTTGTGGGGATTCCACTAAAGGCACCACCAATTTACTATGAAGCAACTTGAGAGAGCTGAGACTTTTTTCTTCTTTTAACCTAAATAAAGGAACTTCAGCAGAGTTAACACACTGCCAACTGAAAGCTCCAATGAGCTTGAAAAGGATTGTTTTCATTTTCCTTCTTGTACAGAAAAAGAATCTTGGTTGGTCATTTCAACTACATTAGTTGAAATGCGGGCAGCCATTTCTTTAATCTCTTGAAGGGGTCTTGGATTGACAAGCAAAGATTCCTTCTAGAGTATATCTGATATATTCTGGGCCACCAGCATTTTGCTTTAAAAAGTTTTCTTGGGTTCCCTCCACTCCAAGGAATAGAAGGTAAGACAGATAATTTATGACCAATCAATTATCTGCATTCATAACATCATTCTCAAACCACCCAAAATAAATTGCCACCCATGTCCTATTCAAGATTGAATATATGTTTAAGTTTATTGGACGGTATAATGATTAATGAGTCAAGGGTAGTTAGGGAAACTGTTTGAGAGGAATTATTTGGATCAATTGCCTTAGAAATTAGTTAAGAGATAAGAAATATTTTAAGTGAGAAATTGATATGGGTGAACCTAAAGAACTTATTTCATCTATGGAAGAAAATTTAATTGGTTTACTGTCTCTGAAACATACATTTAAAGGAGTGGTTTCTATATTGCATGCACCTTTTAGCAAAATTCTGTAACTGGTTTTGTGATAAGAAATTTGCACATTTTTATTTCTACTATGATCTTTGTTTATAAAGTATTGAGAAGAGGACTGCAACTTAAAAAAATTATTGGATTTTTCTATGCAATTTTGCATATACACGCCTATTCCACTGAGTGAATATTCCAACATAAGTATGCATAGCACTGCAGCTTTGCACAACTGTCAAGATACTGTAAGACATGGCAGGGACTTGCAAAGACAATCACATTGTTTCTTCAGAGTATTGTACTGATGCCACAAAAAATATTAAAAATCAGAAAGTTTAACACCATGTCTACCTGTCGACATCTTTTCAAACTACTGGGAAATACAATGAAACCAAGACACATCCAAGTGAAGCTGAAAAAAGCAACTTGCCCTTTTGCTCATTTGTGCCTCATCAGAACCAGTACAGGACAAATAGCACTATCCTGAATCTAACATGTTTTTTTTTTAATGTGGCATCATTAACATTAGGTAGAACATAAAAGCTCTCCTTCCCTGCATGCAGAACAGAAGACAAATCCTTGATGTTCTGATAAGTGTTAACTTCACTTGAAAGAATATGCAGTTAAATGCACGTAATTGTACTCCATGCTCCATACGCTGCACTCTTGCATCCAAAGAGATTTTTATTTTCAAAGGGTTAGACTTATTACATATTTTTTCTTTTTTGATATAAAGGCAACTCACAATATAAATTACAAGGAATTACGAAGTCATTCAGTAATAATAGTAAACAAATTGAAAACAAGACAAGATTTTTTTTAAAAAAAGCAAAGAATAAAATGGTGGGGGAAAAGAGGAGTTCCATTACAGAGACAATATTTCTATGTTTCCTCTTCAGGAAGAGCCATAATTACATGATAATGTATGTAAATCTATAATATGTATGTACCTAAAAATCAATGACAAACAGGATTCCTGTAAGAAGGAACTCCATCTTAAATACTTGTTTCTGAACTTCCACTTTGACAACAAAAATATGGCTCTACAAAACAAGATAAAACCTAGAAAAAATGCTCCTTTTATTTTCTTGTATATCTTGACTCCCCCATAACATTTATTTAAGGGTGTATATTCTATATTCCATTTACAAATGGTGTTGGTATACTATGTGCAATTGGCTGTACCAAGATGCAACTCAAACCTTCAGACCTAAATTTATTCTGGAATCAAATTAATAGAAATGATATCCCTGGATAAAAGCTGTACCATTTAAGACAGTATGATGCGGGATAATGAGTTCTTGAAATTTATTCTAGGAATACCAATTATGCCCACAAAAGTAGCACAAAATCATCTCTGAAGAGTCTGTACTTTGTGTTTGTAAGCCATAATTGATCCAGAAAGAATCACATTGTTCCCAGTTGACTTAAATCTCTCATCTTCTAAAAGCAGATACCTGAACTATGACTTATTATGGAAAATTAAGTCCTTCATTTAAAGAGAGTAGGAATGTATGCTCCAAAAAAGAAACACTAGCAATTGAAAACATCAGTCTACCAAAGAGCTTGTTCTACAACTAGAGACCTAATGCATTACTTGTTATTATTACAACAAAAGACTTTCTTACCCCAGAAATCTACAAACTAAAGAAAGGGTGGGAAATGTGTAAGTTTCCTAAATTTTGTGGAGATCCAGAACTCAGTATTCCTCATCAACAGAGCCTTGGTTGCTGCAAGTTGTTAGAGAGTTTGGTAAAAGCAAAACCAAAATTTGAAGTAAAAAAAAAAATCTTATTGGAAAACAGGTCAGGAGAAATATAAAATCAATACTGTTAAAATCACTGTTGCATGCTTTTGAACACCACAGCAAAATTTCCACCCACTTGCCCTTTCCTGCTTACTATGTAAATTCTGGAGCTGCTAAATGAGAACATTAGACCATATGATCTGCCATGCATCTTAAATGCAAAAGTAATATGACTCACCACTGTATGCATCTAATGAATTTAAAGATGAACATAAGGAAGCTAAACTGACTTGCCTGCTGAAATCAATCTACTCACATAACAATATTTTATTTTTTGCCACCCAGATCAACATGAATCTGGACCTCTTAAATACCAATATGAACATTAAATGAGGCCCAATAAAATGTAGATTTCTTAAAATGTAGATTTCTAATTATGATCTGTTCCTACTGTGTGCTATGGGATTGTGAAATGGCTAAAATATGGCTGTACAAACACACAATGTAGAGCCAGGGACAGCTGATGAAGCAGCCATGCAGAAAGAGCAGCATCTTTTCTGATTCAAAGAGAACTGACATTATGCAAAGCACCAAGTATTTGTATGGACCTAAATAAAAACATAGTCTAAGCTCCAAACTTGTTCAAATCCCATCTAAGCTATGACCCAACACAAGGATAGATTTGCTTTTTTGCATTCTGCTAATGAGGGGAAAAAGTATTTTACCTAACTTACCTAGCCATAATACAGATAACTGAGTTAACTGCATGTTGCTTTGCACAGTTGGGAAGAATTTTATCTATGTCGTTAAGAATCCTGTTCCCCCTCCCCACTGACCCAAATCTAACAGAATTCTGTTTCCAGTTCCCAGACCTGCTTATTTTGGAGAACTCATTATCCCAGTTTGTTCAATCATGGAATGATAAAGCCAACCTTATGATCCAACCTGGATCATATTTAGGTACACTTCACAAATTACTAGCCTCCCCCAAAAGATTTTAACTGAATAAGTAGGCAAGTGATATGCATCAGCAAATAAGAGGAATCAGAGGCAAGCCAAAAGCACAGGCTGTCTTCACAGGTATGAATGCAGTCTCCTTCCTCCCTGCCCAATTATAGGCATATGTGGGATTATTTTTAGATCATTTCCACAATAAAGGCTTGCACTGTTTGGGAATCAGCTCTGAACCTGTTTGATCTCACGGCATTATCTATTTTCAGAAGCCCAGTCCATCCAATTAGCAGGACAGTACAATCTGTTTGCCCCCTTCAAATTGCTGCAGTGCTCCAGATTTTACGAGCAGTCCAATTTCCTATTGGTGGTATTTTCTAAGATTCAGCGGTAGCACAAGTAAAAGTAAATGCAAGATACTTTGAGACCACAATGTGAGGGGTTGAAGGTCAGTATACGGTGGTGCTATGGAACTGCTTTCAGGCTAAGTTTGGCTTGCAAACCCAAGGGGCTTAAGGCCAGTTTTGAAACAAACTAACTTGAAATCATAACTAAGTAAAATTCAGTGAAGTGGTGAGTGCTTAAATACATATTCTGTGACCTGCAAGAGGTAAGTGTCTGTTGAAATCATTTATGCCACACAGCTGAGAAATATCTACATACAAATCCTAAGAAGTAAATTAAAGCTATGGTATATTCTGCCACAAGGCATGTCATATTTTCCCATCCAACCCCAAGATTTGTCACTGGAATTGTTGTTCTCATATGTTAAACTTCTGTAATGGATGGGTACTCAGAATTAAAAATGTGTGCGTGTCTTAGGCTCCACTTATCCATTTGTAGCACACGTTTTTCTATAAACAGAATTGTTTTAAAACAACCACAGTAACAGTTAATAGGAATTTCCCAAGAACTTCATGTTTAACATAAATTATGCTACTTATAATTACAAAATAATAATATTTGCATAATTTGTATTATGCTTATTATTATGTCTCTATTTCCTGAGGTAAGCTTTTTACTAATAACTACCACTGTGTGTAGTTTTCAATGTTAGACATTATTTTCAGAAAGACAAATAGACAACAGATTTTTAATCAGGAAAAAGATAATTCTAGCTGGACCTGTTCTGCTTGAGCTGCTATGAAATTCAGAGGTAGAAGAGAAAAATCTATTTTCATTTAAATACATAGTAAAGAATCAAGAATCGCTCCTATTCAAGAATGGAGTACCTGAGCTGTCCCCTTGCAATATTGCAACTCTTATTCCAAGAAGGTTCACCTTGTATCTATTTTGTTATTTTTTAATCTCTATTACATCTGATGTAACATCTCTGTTACATCTATACAGGTAATCCTCAACTTATGATCACAATTGAGCCCAAAATTTCCATTGCTAGACAAGTTATACAACCTTTTTTGCCATAGTTATTAAGTAAATTGTGTGTTCATTAAACAAATCTGGCTTCCCCCTTTGAACAATTGTTTTTTAGCCAGTACTTTTAGAAGGAAAAGTCAGCAAGCACAAGAATATGTTCAACAACTTCACAATTTTGTCTGTCATCAGAACTTAGTCAATCAGAATGTTTGAATTAAATCTTCCCAATTTCTAAAGATTGGTATAACTGCAAGCTAACATTTAAAAGCATAGGTTTCAAAGGCTCAGGTCCCATTATACACAAGAGAACAACCCCATAAATAAACCAGACCCTGAAAGAAATCTAATGTCTCATAATTGTCATATCATGCCAGCTTGATTACCAGTTATGAAATATGCAGTAATAAGAGAAAATAGAAATAATATAAGATTTACTTTAGTGTTTATGGTAGCTACTGGGGCTTCGATTTAATTTACCCAGAATCCACAAAACACATACCAAAGGCTGACTTCATTTTAAAATAGCTGAGTAGTTTGTTTTGGTATATTCAGACATATCACATCAAGGGTTGTAGATGTCTAAGGAACCACACTCTTCACTCTGACATGATAACTTATAGTTAAAGCTGGTAGATCTTTCTGACAATTGAACCAACATTCCACTAATTGATTAAATATCATACAAAAGCCACCTATGAGTATATAATCAATATGTAGGTTTGTAAAGAAATGAGAGGGTAAGGATAGACATCGCATCAGCAAACTTACTACTATTAAGCAATTTGTAAATAGCTTAGTGTATCAAGAATCTCCATGGATAAAACTTTTGAATTTATTATGCAGTGGCAGCAGTAATTATCACACTCTTACAAATCAATGCCTAAAGGAAGATTTTAATCCCTACAACTTAACCAACACAATCATACACATACTAATCATACACACATTGAAATCAAAAACTGGTTGTCTTCAAGGGCAGAAACACAGAATTATTCTATTCTAGGAGTGCTCTGGTTCCTGTAGTCATTTATTTGAGACAAAGAGCTTCCAGAGGAGCTGATGCTACATTCCCTCACTGATTTTGGTGAAGCCATGACTGGATAGTTGCTTAGAGCAACCTCATCCATAAGTAGCAGGCCCTGCATTCCTGTCTAACTGCTAAGCAAAACTAGCTAAAGGGGTAACTAGGAGCTAAGGCATCCAATGAGAATTGGACATGAAAGTCTGAAATTGTTTCAACATCTCCCTTGGGATTCTGGCCATGAAAAGGAATTATCTGCTGAGGGATTCTCAGAGGGGTTCTGTAGGACAGAGGTCCCCAACCCCTGGGCCATGGCTGACTACTGGGTCTTGAGTGTGTGTGGGCGCAGAACTGATGGGCAAGCAAGTGTGCGTGTGCATCCCCCTTTGTGCAAGCAATGGGCGAGTGTGTGTGCTCACATTCCATTTGTGTGAGTGGTAGATGTGTGTGCCCACCACTTGTGTGGAACCATTCCTTCCCCCCCCATTGCTGATATTTAGGAATGGCCTTGGGAGACAGGAGGGAGAGTCGTAGACAGGACAACCAGCATACAGAAGAGGGGAGAGTGTAGGAAATGTTTCAGAATGGACTTTCCCTAGTTTTACAGAGACTAAAAGAAAAAGAGGGGAGAAAGAATTTCAGTCTTGCAAGATTTTGTTAATCTAACTTTACAATAAATATTCCTGGTTGTGCTTCTTGTCTGGACTATCTCACAAGGCTAACAGGTTCTTTAGTCCCACTGGTTCCCATATCTCCAGCTTCTACCTTTATACCAACCTTGAATGTTGACACTATTGCTAACTTAATAATACAAGACCAAAGCTACCACTTTGCTACATAAGCTACTCTGATTTACTTCATATTCATGCCAAACCACACTGGGTAGTTTTGCATATCACCTAAAATTCCAGCAAACCAGATTATTAGGTTTAGGATTATATGTCATTGAAACCTGTTCCTCTATCAAGCAGCTATTTAAAATCTTGAAGAAAGAACACTTAAAGCATATATTTACCAGAGCACTGTACAATTTGCCTTTGGGAGACTTGGCAGAGAGTAGCTACTTGTCACCATCAGCAAACAGCAAATTACAAGTCTTCAGTAAAAGTTAAAATGCTTGTATAAACTGAGTCCATTAAAACAGAAAGATGTAAGTCAGTTGAAATAGAGGGAAAAAGAAGGGTTTTTTTTCCCTTATACTGCTCTAAATGTAATGAAAATCTTCATTCACAAAAAAAAAAAAACCAAACCAAACCCTGTAGAGCAGGTGAGCAATCTAATCTGAAACATGATAACTATCTATTTACACAAGTTTCTTTGGAAAAGCATTCTGGATTCAACCTCAAGTAGCAAAGCTATGATAAGTAACCTTGGGGAAACTAACTCTTAACTAAAGGCCCTGTCACACTGCCCAACGGATGTAAAACATTAGCAAAAAGGATACAACAGACGAGAAAAATGTTCCATCTGTTGTTATCCGCTCTCAAAAGGGGCAAAAATTTGCATAACCGGAGCGGACAACACGGAAAGGAATGGACGCGGGGAGGACGCAGAGCGGATGGAAAGCGGATGCGGAACGGAAGCCCAGCGAATGGAAGCGGATGGGAGCGGGTGGCACATCCACTAGGCTTCCGGGGGACCTCAGCAAAGCGGACGCGGAACGGATACAGCAGATGCAGAGCAGACACGGAACGGATGAAGCAGATGCACAGCAGATGAAGCGGATGAAGAACAGATGAAGCGGATGCAGAGCGGAAGCCTAGCGGATGCACAGCGGAAGCCAAACAGATGGCCGAGCGTTAATTGCGCATTCGGGGGGGATGCATTGCGTAAGCCCCGTGGATATAAAGGGAAGCAGCTCCCAAGCAGGTCACCATTCGGAGGAAAGACCTGCTGCCGAATACATCGAGTCCTTGCCTGCCCTGCCTGCATGCCTGCCTGCAAGCCTTGCTGCCAGCCTTCCTGCCAGCCTGCCTCCCAGCCTCCTGGCCAGCCTCCCTGCAAGCCTTGCTCTCTGCCTGCCTGCCAGCCTTGCTGCCAGCCTGCCTTCCAGCCTCCCTGCCAGCCAGTCTGCCTGCCAGCCTTGGTGTCTGCCTGCCTTCCTGCCAGGCTTCCTGCCAGCCTTGGTGCCTGGCTGCCTGCCAGGCTTCCTGCCAGGCTTCCTGCCAGCCTTCGTGCCTGCCAGCCTCCTTGCCAGCCTCCCTGCCAGCCAGCAAAAGCCTCAGCAACCTGCCGCCATCCCTGGCAAGAGGGACAGGGCCACCCTCCCGCCCCTTGTCCCTGACTCTGCTTCTGCTGGGGCTTCTGCTGCTCGGGCTCGCTCTTCTGGTGCTGGAGCTTCTGCTGGTGCTGCTCCTGGTGCTGGTGCTTCTGCTGGTGCTTACTCTGCTGGTGCTGTTCCTGGCGGTGGTGCTTCTGCTCGTGCTTACTCTGCTGAAGCTGCTCCTGGCGGTTGTGCTTCTGCTGGTGCTTACTCTGCTGAAGCTGCTCCTGGCGGTGGTGCTTCTGCTCGTGCTTACTCTGCAGAAGCTGCTCCTCGTCCTGCTGGTCCTGCTGGTCCTGCTGGTCCTTCTCGTCCTGCTCGTGCTCCTGGACTTGCTCGTCCTGCTCGTGCTCCTGGTCTTGCTCGTCCTGCTCGTCCTGCTCGTGTTCCTGGTCCTGCTCGTGCTCCTGGTCTTGCTGGCGCTGCTGGTGCTTACTCTGCTGCTGCTGATCCTGGTGCTGCTGGTGCTGGTGCTGCTGGTGCTGCTGATGTTGATGATGATTATGATCCTGCTGGTGAAGATGATGATGATGATGATGATGATCCTGCTGGTGCTGCTGCTGGTGGTGGTGTGGAGGAGCAGCCCCTATTACCTGGGAGCCCCTCTGATCAGGGCCCATCTGGTCCTGCCAAAGGGAGGAAGAGGCGTATGCGTCAATGGGAGAGGAGGCAATACTCCATTGAGGAGGAACACGAGGATGAGGTGCTGGAGTGGCTGAGAGAGAATGACTATCTGTGGCGGAAGGGACACCGGCTGTACAGGGACACCAAAAGGAAGCAGGCTGCTTGGAGAGAGAAGGCGGAGAGTCTGGGCTACACTTCGGAGGTGCTCCTCGGCTGGTGGAAGCACATGCACACCTGGTACGGGAAGCTGCACCTGAAGAAATCTGGCCAGGCCGCGGTTAAGCTGACGGACAGAGAGACCTACGTCATGGCCAGGTGTAGCTTCCTGGAGGGTGAGATCCGCCACCGAGGAGCACCAGCAGCCCCTCTCACTACCCTCTCTCTCCGGCAGCCTGCTGAGAGCCAGTCCTCTTCCGGCCGAGAGTCAGTCCCTGTCTCCAGGCAGGTTTCTGTGGAGCGTGCCACGGCGGAGAACGCGCGGACAGGTGTTGTAACCGTGGTGGAGCGCGTGGAGGACTCCCTGGTGCGGTGGGAGAAAGGAGACGTCGCGTCCACCACAGCCCTACCCGCATCCACCCCCCGCTCCACCTCCACAGAAAGGCAGAGAGCCAGACAGCAGGAGGGGCAGAGCCACACTATCCTGCTGGAGATCAGGGACACCATCTGCACCAGCATAGATCTCCTCTCTCAGCTGGTCCACACCGACTCCTTATCCTCCAACCGCAAGCCCTTCCTCACCTATGTCAACCAGACCCTTGTGGACATGGCGGAACCCCAGTACCAGGTGGTGAAGGACCGGATCACCGAGCTGCTTCACAACCCTCCAGATCCAGAGGAACCTGCTCCCACCCAGTCCAGGTCTGCTCCTCCACCCCAGGTGATGTCCCTCCCATTCCAAGGCTTTCCACAGCCCCTCACCTACCAGGGCTACGGCTACCAGGAGGTCCCGCAGCACAGGCAGCAGCCCTTCCCAGTCCAGGCACAGAGTCATCGGGCAATACCGTTGCCACTGGTTCCATTGATGCCACCGATGCCACCCACGACACTGATGCAGCCGACGCCAACGATGCCACCCACGACACTGATGCCACCAATGCCAACGATGCTACCCACGACACTGATGCCACCAACGCCAACGATGCCACCCACAACACTGATGCCACCCACGCCACCGATGCCACCAACGTCAGTCCTCAACCAGCTTCAGACCAGACAGCCCCACTACACTGCTCCTTCCTCCACCCCACAGCCAAGCCCGGCCTCAGTACATCTGTCGTCGGTACTGGGGCTGACACCCCATGGCATGGAGGAAGGAGCTCTCAACATCACGGGTCTGAGCCAGCTGTCCGAGTGCTTTCTCAACACACCGTCACCTGTTGTCCTCTCGGGGCCAGCCACCCCAATGGGGCTTCAGACCAGCACTCCAGCACCAGCCACCTCCACAGCACCTGGACCCTTCACCCCTGAGACTGGGCACATCTCCGAGTGACCAAGAGGAGTGCCAGAGACTGGCTGGCTGGCTTCCTTTGGACTTTATTTGGAGACTTGACTTGGGTCATTTTTCTTTTACAGCTTGTTGTTCAATAAAGTTTATCTTTGATTCGCACACTTGCTTCATTTCTTTTTTTTAATAAAGTCTTGGTGGAAACTTTTAGAATTGGTTTAAGCCTTTGCATGCTTGTGGGATGGGTTAAGATAGCAGTGGGGTGGGCAGGGATACCTGTGGGATGGGTAATAGCTGTGGGATGGGCAGGGATACCTGTGGGATGGGCAGGGATACCTGTGGTATGGGTAATAGCTGTGGGATAGATAAACCTCCAGTGCAAGCATAGTGGGATTGTATGGTCCACCCTCCCAGGTGCCACACCTTTGGCCCTTTATTATCAATAATAATGTAATAATCATCCACACATGTCAACACAAACACAACTCTTTATTAAATGCCCTGATCATTGTAGGACCACTCAACATACATGGCCCAATCTCATCAGTGTGATGAGACAGGCTGAAGGATGCATCCATTAAGCATCTATCATCCTGTCTTGCCACTCCACCGCTCCAGCTGGGGAGTTGCACCAGTGTTTCAGGAGGTTGCGCTGCTTCTTCCCTTCACGTGAGGCTCTGTTGGGGCCTTGCACAGCCTGAGTGTCTATCAGGTTTCGCCTTTGCCTCCATTCCCCAGGCTCCATGTCCCCATTGCCTTGTTGGAGGTCCACGAGCCTGTTCTGCAAGACTGGGTAGCGGGTGCACATGAGATTGTGCAGGATGCAGCAAGCTTCCACGATCCTCCTCACGGCCTCTGGGCGATGCTGCATGGTGGTGAGAAGTACCTGGAACCTGTTGGCCAGGATGCCAAAGGCGTTCTCCACCACCCGCCTTGCCCTGGACAGCCTGTAGTTGAAGATCCTCTCTTCACAGGTGAGGAGTCTGGAAATGTAGGGCTTCATGAGGTAGGTTCTGAGGGAGAAGGCGTCATCCCCCACGATGAAGTAGGGCACATCTTGCGTGTCGTTGGGCAGGGGGTCTCGATCTGGGAAGCCCACGATGAGGTTGCGTTCCATCCCCTCCTTGAGGTCACTGCCGTTGTATACCTGGGCATCTGAAGCTGACCCGTTGCCTGAAGCATCGATGTACATGAACTTGTAGTCAGCATCGACCATGGCAAAGAGGACGATGCTGAAGAAGCCCTTGTAGTTGAAATAAGTGGACCCCGACTTGGCTGGAGCTTTGCAGGCCACGTGCTTGCCATCTATGGCTCCAACGGTGTGGGGGAAGTTCCACCTCTGATACCACTGCTCTGCAACTTTCTTCCATCCTTCTTCAGTGGTGGGACACTGGAGGAGCTCCTCCATGTATTCTTCGATGATGGCCTGCACCACTTCTCTGACCACAATGCTGATGGTGTTGTGTGGCACCCTCCAGCCGTACTGCATGCTCCTGTTGGTGGTCGCTGAGGCCAGTGGCGCAGTGTCAGTGCCACCTTGAGCCCAGGTTCCAGGCTGGGACGGAAGTTGGTGTTTGCCTTGGTCAACCTGGGTGTCAGCCGCTACACAACTTCGTCAAACATGGCTGGAGGCATCCTCATGAAGTTGTGGAACGCACGAGTGTCTTCGTTCCTGAGCTCCACCATCAGCTTGTTGTACAATCCGTACTCTGCTCTTCTCCCGATCCATCTTCGGACCCAGACGCTTCTTGGCCGCCTCTTTTTCTTTCCGTAGTAGAGTTCACAGAGCCTGTAGATGGCTTCGCACTGTTGCAGAACGATGGTGGCTGCCAAAAGGACTGTGTTACAATCCACGGTGGACATGACTGGATGCTGTGGAAGAGCAAGAGCCAGATGAAGGCTGCAGAGGTCTGCACAGCTGGGCTGCTAGTCTGAAAGTGAGATCCAGATGAGTTGCTCCCCCTTTTTATAGGCAGTATAGGTTTTCCCCTAGGTGTCCCTTTGCATCCTCTAGGCATCCTCTAGACATCCTTAATATCCGAGATAGGTCCCCTCTGCGAACGTTTTTTCCGTTTTAAATGCTTTGTTTCCGTGCTGCATCTGCTAGGCATCCGTTCTGCATCCGTTCTGCGTCCGTTCCGCTTCCTCCCTGTATCGGATGCGAGTTGCGCGGATGCGGAACGGATGCCTAGCGGATATAGCGGATTCATAACGGATGCCTAGCGGATACCTAGCGGATGCCTAGCGGATGCCTAGCGGATGCCTAGCGGATGCAGAACGGACACATTGGATACATTTTCCGCTCAAAAGTTTTGAGCAGTTCAAAACTTTCTGAGAGGATGAAACGTCAATAAACGGATGCTGGACGGATAGAGAGGATGAAAAATGGATGCAGTGAGTACAGAACGGACACATCGCGTTAACCAATGGATGACAAGTGTTTTCCTCCGTTTTACATCTTCTTTCCATCCGTTGGTGCAGTGTGACAGCGGCTTTACTGCTCTACAGGAGTTCAGATGGTTGGTTGTTGTTTTTTTAAATTATCCCATATTTTATTACTTTATAAGTGACTTAAGACAGCTTGGCTAGTTGGGCCAAGTTCAGTCATACTTTGCTGACTCCAATACACCACAATGTGACAAGTCTATGCACAGCTGCTGTGTTTTATACAGCTTCCCAAAAAAACAGGAATCTAAATCTTTCAGACTTGACTTCAGTCAGTGTGCATAGATGTTGCTAGATGAGCTGAACCAAACAAATATTTCATTAAGTACCCTAGTAAATCACTGCCTATGGACTTAGATTCTACTCACCAAATCAAGGACTCCTATTAATGTATAATGAACACTGTGATTGCATGCTGCATAAATTGTCTGCCTGGTATAATTCAAAAAATGGGGAAATTATTGTGGATGTTGAACATAATGTATAGATGTGCGACCAAGCTAACACACACAGACAGAGCAGAAACTACGCACCATCTTTGGCTTCTCCACATCCAAGAATGCCCAAATTGCTGATTTGGCAAGTGTGTGAAACTAATTTTTACAGCAATACAATCTATTTTAAAGATTCAGACCTTCAAAACAAAATCACAATCTGTCCTTCTGTCCTTCAGATCCTACAAAAGCTAAACGAAAGGAACCACTAAGCATCAGAGCTAGAGCGGGAAACAAGTGCCAATTAAATACTTCCTCCAAATACAAGAATATTGTATTTGAGGAAGCCCTAAAAGAAAGTATTTCTCTAAGTCAGGAGATGTTGTACCACATCACATACTAAATGATTCCATGACTGAGAATTAAGATTTATCTCATTAGTGTCTTTGTCAATTAAAAATATATCAATCTGCATCACAAATTGCTATCTTTTGGTAACAGATTTTATTTTATCTTAAAATAAACTCTGGCTTGAATTAACAGGATCCACGTGTTCACAAGTTGGTAACAAAGCATCCAGTTCATAACTCATGAACATATGAGATAGATGAATTCTGATTTGTTTTTTGCTTGCTGATCATTGTGTCAAGTGTCATTTGGATAATTGAGAGCATATTTTATTCTGACCTTCTCAAAAGCTCTTATTTCCCAAATGTGATGGGTACTGAATTGCTTTTTCTGTACTACTAACTATCATTTCCTATGGGATGGTGCCAATTATGTTGGAAGAAAAGACTTGTATCTGATATGTAATCAGACACTGAGCACATTTATGACCATTCATCCTTGAATTTAAATATTAAAAACAGTATATTATTTCTAATAATGAACAGACATTTCATAAGATGTGTTTGTGCAACTGAATGAACATCTGAGTAATTTTAAAATCTGTAATAAACTTTTCCTGAAAAAAAGATAACAATTGATGGATATTTGGCTAGAAATGTTCCCAGATAGAAAGTTTTGCAATCTTGAGGAGGGCAAAATACTGCACAGTATGGGAAACAGTGTCCAAGCATATGATGCTTATGCACTCAGTGAAAATTTTGATGGCCTTATTCGAATTTATTTCTATTTTCCTAGAAAGATCTGAGAATAGTAGAAGTGAATTTGTGTAGAGACTTTGCCTGGGTTCATATATTGACCCCTGGCTCATTTATATATCATACTGAATAATCCAGAGTTGACTGGTATCATACACCATACTAAGGTAAACTAAAACAAATGGCACTTTATGTATGTAGCTCAAGTTTCCTTCCAACAAATTATGTTGGAAGTTCCGGAAAGGACTGTCTAAATGAAAGTCATGAACTGGCTTTTATATTTCTCTTTCTCTGATTATGTAGGAATGAAGAAAAATAGAGCCAAAGTTCTCAAAATTACCAGTGAACTGTGAAAGAGTGAGGCTATCATGCTCAGCTCTGAAGTCCAAATTGCACAGCCAGAGCCAAAGTTTACTACAGACAAAAACACTTGAATCCAGTCTAGACAAAGACGTGGTTTAGAAGGTGGTCTATATTTTATGTCAGATGGTGAGGTGGTTTACGTTTACACTAGCTCTCTTCTCTTAATAAGCACAGAAAAAGGATTGCCATTCTGAGACATGACGTATTAGTCAGTATCTATATTAGATCAAGGGAATTAATACTTCTTGGTCCAGCAGTTAAACTGGATTCTTGAAATCTAAAAGTCATCAGATAGGAAATAACTGAGAAATACAAAGTTGAGTAGCATTCATGCACCAAAAATTGCACATAACATTTTTTATTCCTCAAAACACATTTGCAAGATGCCTCTTTCCTGCCTTAATTTTAAGTAAGATACTCTCTCCCTTGATTGCTGGGAAGCATTCTGGACTAAATAAAGTAGTGCTTTCTTTTTTTGCTTTGGGTTTTTGAATTTTTTATTTATTTTTTGTTTACAATGTAAACAAATATAAACTCTCTCTCCCACAAGAGTAGGAAGGAAATCATGGTAAACCTCATACATGGGAACATAACATAATGTAACAATTATATCTTTCTGCTCTAAGAGTGTGAAGATGGTGGACTTCATGTACTATTGCAAAGGCAGAAGCATAACGAACTAACTCAAGGAAGGCTGTATTGATTCTTCTATGGAACAATGAAGAAACAGCTTTGAAAAACAATGAAGTAAAATAAAACTGAAGAGATATTCATACATCATTGTATATCTGTATTTGCATCATAACCTCTAAGTAAGTTGCATTAATTGCATGATGATATCAATATGTACATGTCATCACTCCCCCCTTCCCTTGACCACCACAAATGCCTGCAAATCAGGGGTTCCCAACCTCTGGTCTGTGGACTGACAGCGGTCCATGGCATGCCAGCAACTGGGTCGTGCAAACAAGCAAGGCCCCATCCATGGGATTCAGGCAGCACACAAAACCACACCCCCTCTGGTCCGTGGAAAAAATCTTTCTCCACAGCACCGGTCCCTGGTGCCCAAAAGGTTGGGGCTGTTACTGTAAATAACAACATATTCCACCACTTTGTATTGTTCCATGATTAACTTTTTTAGCATTAATGAAAAACAGCAAAATCAAGAAAGTTGTATCATACTGCCATACTCTGATAGGCTACAATCAAAATAAAGTTCATGCTAATCCCACTAAATCCATGCAAATGACTAATTACTGTAGCACTACAGAAATCTTCCAGAATAATTCATCTGTTGACTTAATCCATCACTTTTGCAGCAAAGAGACCACATGGACAAGGAGACCTTAAAAGTTCCACATTTCTTTTGGGATTAAATGACCATGTTGACATAAAGAGTAAAGAGTAGATACCTACCTTTATTATCAAGGCCACATCTTCAAAACATTTGCATATGAACAATCGCTCCTGTCTCTACAAAACAAAACAAATAATTGAAATTGGCAGCATTTCAAAATAAATTAATGTCCAATAATAGATATTTCCAATAATGCTAATGGCACATCACAGTTAATAATATCAAGTAATAGCCAAAAGCACAATCCTAATTTTAATCACTATAATAATTAAGCACATATTCACAATCTTTCTAATTAATACTCTTAAGTTATTTAAACAACATGTCAATGATTTTAATTAATACTATACAAATATTATATAGAATATATAATATATATATATAATACAAATATTATATAGAATATATAATAAAGAGGAAAAAAAATCCTTCTAATCAAAAGAATTACAGATTGTCTTTAGTACATTTTAGAACTAAAATCCAAATTTTGGATTTGGCGTAAAGCACCAATAATTTGCATCATTCCCTGCAGAACTGAGAATCAAGAGGCAAGGTTTAAATAGTTTTCTTTTAAAAAAAAGAAAAAAGAAAGCTAATGGAAAGGCAGAAGCACAGAAGCAACTGAAAGTATATCAAACATTATTGAGGCCAGAAGTCCAACAATCAGAAAAAAGTTACAAGAGGTAAATCTAGAAGGCTGAAATTAAAGCAATTTTTACAAGCTTTTGAATCCAAAATGAGGTGGATTGTGCAGATAAAGGTCTAGAATTAGACAACCAAGACATAAGCAAACAATGGCCAGGTATGAGAAGCAATCAATAGAAGGCATGTTCTTTTTTTTTTTAATAAAGTTTTATTTGGGTTTTCATGCATACAAAATACAAGTAAAACATCTTTTTTGAAAATAGCATGGTCCCGGGTTGAATTTCTTTATATAGACACAAACTCATTTCTTGTTGTTTCTCATAGTTCCAAATCTCCATTTCCAAGAACTGAAAAATGAAGCCAAAAGTACCTCTCCCTTCTTGTGCATCTTCTTTGTACTTTTTAAGTTCCATTTTCAGTTTTTCTAAAAATGGAGCCATTTTAAACAGATTTAAACAACCACCCGATTGATTTTAGTCATTCAAACACAAAAAAACAGAGATCATCAAGTAATCCAAATAATCCCAAACTGTTTCTTCTTATTTCTTTTTCCACTTTCACTTCCTGGGGCTTTTGTTGTGATGTTTCAGTTAAAATGTATCTTTTGGAAGTCTTGTTGAGATTTTGCTATAAGTTCTTTTTAATTCCAGGCAGTCTCCTCCCTTCTGGATCCTGGCCTTTTATTCTTTTTCTCTTCTTTCCTGTTTTCAAAAGCTTTTGATTATCCTGAAATCTTTATTATCCCTTTGACTTTTTATTTTCAGCATTAAATGCCTATTAATGTCAAAGTGGATTTTTTTTCAATTTCTTGCTTAAGTCTCTTAGCTATCAGTATAGGAATAGGAAAGTATAGGAATAGGTATAGGAGGAAAAAAACCCCAAATATTTTCCCTTTTCTCTCTCCTTCACAGCTTAAAAATCTTCTTAGGGAATAATGTTATTGTTTTTTTTTAATAGTTTCAATTCCAGGATACCTTATTTGTTGCTTTTGCTATTTGACTCTGTCAACCAAAACTTTCTCTTCTTATCTTCCTCCTGCACATTCTTTTCTGGTCGAGTTCTTCTTTGTGGTGGCCATTTCTGACCACCGCTACAACTGCCTTCGGGAAAGGGAGTAATGGCCAGCTGGGGAGGAGAGATGCAGCTCTCCTCAACCCTGCAGGCAGTCTCCCCCTTCTTCACCACCTCTATTAGCCCCAAAACCAGCCGGCTGAGGCACTCCAGCGGCAAGCACGGATCAAAACCTTGCAGTGATGAGGTTTCGGTCTGTTGCTGAAGCAGCTCAAACCGGAAGTCCAATAGAAGGCATGTTCTTTGTCTGGGAATTTCTTCACGATAGAATGGATTATAGAGAGAGTAGTAAAAGAACACATGCCCCAGGCATTCTACTCAGCCATCCACATGACAACATATACTGAAATGTGGAATATTTTTTTAGATGGCAGAAGACAATGCTTCCAGCCTGCCAAAATGAAAGTCTGGCAAACTTCCAAAACAGCAGCAGGTGAGAAAAAATATGCTGGTATATACCCATTTGGAAAGACTCTGTGTGCAGTAAGGCTGAGAAAGAGAGGTTGATTGAGCTGAACATCAATTGATGTTCAATTGATGTTGCTTTGAAGATCGATTTGAGGATTAACCACCCCAAATAGGCATCTTGGGGATACTTTGGGCATTTTCAAAGCAAGTGGAAAAAGACTCTTCACTGAGAGTCCTAGAGATGGAAACTTGCCAATAACCTTTTTTTAAATCAGGCTGAGTTGATGTGGGAACCAGTGGAGCCAAACCCGCTGGGGGGAAAGGGGTTAACTCTAACCATACAGTATATTAAAATGATAATACCAAGCTCCATGGAGACTTAAACAGCATTAATATACTCTGGGACTGCAAAAATAGCTCTGTTTAGAGTTTAGAGTTTAGAGGGTTCGAGTATGGCAAGATTTCTAAAAGTACAGACTTAGGTACTACAGTACAGAGAAGCTGAGAGAATATCTTGGATACAAAGACTTTACAAACTGCAGAGACAAAGTAGGAATCTTTGAATAGAAGAAACTCGAGATAGCTGAGGAACTACACTAAGCAATATTTGCTGGATATAAAAATGTTCTCTCCATGATAATGGAGCCTAAAATAACACTCTAAGATATTTGTAAATGTGTACTGACTCAATATTATTCCCATTTGCCAACAATACATTTAATGATAATGTGCAAATATTTTTCTGATAATAGCAGTTTCTCTTATGAACAGAAAGAGACAAGGCTTGTATTAATTGAGTTGACATGTCAGTTAATAAATAGGAAGGCCAAAATACAACCTTGCTATACATCAGGTAGTAGTGTAGGGCCAACAATTAGATTTTTGTGGCTGGAATATAAGACTGTATTGAATTTTGTATTTGAAGTTTTGTTTCTGTAATCCATCCAGAGTTTCCACAAGTGAGTTGGGTGGCCATATAAATTTTCTTAATAAATAAATAAATGCACATCCCTCCAGTATACAAACATAATTTTACTGTACTTTTTGTAAAGTTCTTCCACTTTCTTCTCATTTATTTTCAACATTTGATACCCCTAGATGACCAATCATCTTCCAAACTCTAGCCGGGTTTCATTTTGCTATATTCTAAAACACACACACACCCTCAGCAAAACTCAAGGGTATTACAATATGAACTCATTGATTACTTATCAGTTTTACAAAACAGAAAATGTGCAAATGTTCAGATTATAAGAGTTAAAAGGTACTTAAAATCAAAGAACGTTAATGCTTAGCTGCTTCACAGGCAAAAGATTCAAAATGCCAGAGAATAGCTGCTTTCTGAGATTTCAATGCAATTTCAGTCACATGGTGATCTGGCAGGGAGCATTCATTTGAAGGAGAGGATCCCAAGTGCTTGGAGTAGGAAGAGACAATCAATGTAATATTTTTCACAAAAAAGAAATATTTACTTAGCAAGGTGTTTTTGAAGCTGGTCACGGAATGTCTCCCATTCAAGATTCAGTACATTCTGCTCAGGTTGTAAAATCAATAGATAAAAATGAGCCAGATTGGACAGAAACATCTTTTTGTATTCTACTTGGATTGAGAACAGGAAAAAAACTGAACAATCTAATTACATTTTTTTCCTGCTCTAATGGAGTGCATCTCCAAATATTTAAGCAACATGAATATGCATTTCTCTTTTTTTTACTCCATAGCAGCTTTTCAGTAAAGTCTTGGATGTTACACCCACATCTACTATACATTTTGCTTAAGATAAAAATAGGAACAATTTTTCTTTTTTAATGGCACTGGGCTGAAATCTTGCAGGCAACACCATGAGACGGAAGACAAGGTCCCATGGTTACTTAGGCACAACATGAAGCTGCTTCCTTATCTTGTGGGCCTACATTGCATTTTTGCAGCACAACACCAAAAATGTCCCATGCCAAGGTAAACATTATGAGAAGTAGAGTGGCACCTCACCACACTTGTGAATAGTACATATGCTGGAATCTTAAAATAGGAATGGGTTTCATTTTGAACTTAATTCCCAAGGGCACTCTACTTTTCTCTGTGGACATCTCTTATGCCTCACTCCATTAAAAAAAGAGTAATTAGACAGCTTGCAATATTAGAAAGATAGAATAATACCATGAGGTAAAAATAATAATTACACAAAATCCCAAAGACAGACTCAGAAGCAGCTTTCTCCATCTATATAGTTTTTCCAGTGAACAAGAATGGAGATCCTATGCCCCTGTCCCCCCGCCAATGCTGATAGATTATAACCTGCACCAACCCAGCTCCAGCTCCATCAATTGTGACAAATGCTGCATTGCGTATCAACCAGAGAGCCAGAGAGAATGGAATTTCAAATTTCCAGAAGCTAACATTTCACTCCCACACTCCCACAGGATTAGTTTCACCGATCATGCTCCTGATTAAATGTGTCCAAGATCTACCCATTCTTGTTTATGTAATTATACTAAATACAATAGCTTGGAATGTGGCCATCAGCTTTCTGCCAATGTTCTAATGTAGGCACATTTATACTGCACAATATGAACATGATCCAATGCAAACTTTCATGAAGCTCATGATCTCAATGCACTTATTTTGGAAAGAAAGAGTTAAACACAATCACCACAATGAATCATTGGTGTATATCAGCACACCAATCACATAGTTTATCAGCCTTGGTTATGGTTGGTCTGGAAGCCAAAATCCACAAAGTCCTTATACAATTGCACATCATAACAGACATACAGAAAAGAATAGCAACAAACATGACTAAATAGTCCTAGGACATAATGGGAGGGAAGGGGAGTAGAGAGGAGGTGGGGAGAGGAGAGGAGAGTATACCAAGATTTTTGGGGGCTAGGGGATTTGGGCTAAAATTTCTGTCCATTTTACATTTTTGTTTTGTGAATCATTTCAAACATTACAGCAAGGATTCATATAAAGAACCATAAACTGAACATTTCCAATCCTGAAAGACAAAACCAAAGAAACAACCACCAATATTTTTATCCAATCCTACAACCTGCAAGCTAACGAAAGTAAATTGCCAATAACATTTACAAACAATTGAACAATTATGATCAATGAACACAAAAAGCAAAAATAAAATTTCAAAAATTCAAACTGTTGATTGGTAAGACAATGCTTAAAAATGCAAAAAAAAAGTAAAACAAATCTTTATTTAGCCTGACCTGATTACAAAAAAAGATTCAATTCACTGTTCCATAGATGAATTAAGACATGCTTGAGCATTTTTGGAATTAATTTGAAAATATAACATTTTAAAATAATACAGTCAAAAATTGGAAAACAGCGTTGATGCCAAACTCAGAAAAACTTGGAGAAATCAAAATTAGAAAAAGAATTTACAGGAAGACCTTTTGCTTTCATTCCTTTTTAACACAACTGTTATTCCACTGCTGAAAATTTTGAAAAAAATGCCATTGGGCCATGAAATAAACAAGGACAAAAGTTTCATATTTGTTTCACATGGATGATTAGAAACTAGATGCAAAATAATCTATAGAAATACACTTTTAAACATAGTTTGAATTTTTCATGTTGACATTAATATGAAATTTGGAATCGATAAATTGCTATGGTAGCATTAAAAGAGGAAATTGAGTACTCAGATGGAACTTACTGATTCGCCCTCAAATCAAAGCATTGGCAATGAAGGAAAGGTAGAATATTTTAAAAAGAAAACATATTTTGCACACTCAAATGAAAAAGACGGCAACATGAAAAATGAGTTAGAAAGGTTCTAAACTCAAACTGAGTGAACACAGTCAAGGCCTTTAATACTTGGGATCCCCCTGTAATAATATGCTACACAGCAGATACTGTTGGGTGGACACAAGCTGAACTAATTGCTTTAGTTAGAAAGATCTGAAAATTTATGACAATACATCATGTACTACATCCATTAAGTGACATAGATCATTTGTATTTAACAAGGAAAATTGGTTGGTCATGGTTTATTACAAGTGAAGTAAGGAATGAACAGTGGAGAATGAAATCGTATGTCTAAATTAATATATAAAAGAGGGCTTATTAATAAATATCTGCAAGGAAAAATATTTGAATGTGACAGAATCAACAGTGGAATACAGAACTAAACAACTGCGAGGAAAATATACGAGGCAGGAATATTAGCCATGTTTGACACCTTAAGTTGATCAACATTTATAAAAGTTGGATAAAAATGTAATAGCAAACCTCTTCATGCTCAAATTAGTTACAAAACTTGACAATGGGTTCAGACTGGATCCATCAAGAAGAAAAATGGAAGGATTAATATTTGCAGCACAAGAACTGGCACTACTGACAAATGCCATAAAAATGAAATCTAAAGAAACTAAAAATACTAGCAAATGTAGATTATGCAAAGAAAAACATTAGATTGTTGACCACCTAATAAACAGCTATGACAAAATTGCCCAGATAGATTATACAAAAAGACATGGTTAAGAGGCAAAAACGATGCATTGGAATTAATGAAAAAAGATGGAATTGATGGCCCAGACTATTCATAGAATCATAAAGTTGAAAAAGTGTTCCAAAATAACTATGTCAGCACAAGGAACAAGCAGTAGCAACATCTAGAACATAACACACCCATGCATCATAATAAATGTGCCAATATCATACGACAGAAAAGTAGTTTAAAAGGAACTGGAAAGTTTCTAAAATATTGAGAGTTAACAACAGAGATTATAAAGTGAGTCAGCAAAATTTTCCCCATAATTACTGGAGTATTAGAAACTTCACTAAGAAAAAACTACTTTAAAAGTTAGAATTATTTCATTTCACAATTAGACATTACACCTTTGCTCAGAACCACATAAATATTCGAATGGTACTTGGGCTTTTGAGGCTTTGGATAAAACTTGAATTAATCTTTCATTACCACCATTTGCTGAACATTCTTCAGAAGAAAATAATAATAAAAAATCCCAGATCATTTCGTTTTCTATTATTTTGTCTATTTTGTGATCCCAGCAGTTCTTGTTTGCAGGCAAATGGTATTTCTTGCAGATATTCCAATACACCATTATTGCTACTGTGTCCTACTGTTATTTGTGGCGCTCTGGGACTTTTGGTTCAAACAGACAAACACACCTGCGACATAACACCCCAGACATAACAGTTGTTGATTAAAAGGGGCATTGGTCCTACCTGAACGCTTCTTCTTGGGGAGCTGAAGAGGGAATCCAGGATGGGTAGTTTCTAGTCTCATAACTCTGCAGAGAAAAACTGAGGACATACCCCCTGGAAACGATCCCCAGATCTGAACGACGTTGAAGCAAATTCAGCTGCTCCTTGTCTTCAAACTGATAGTTCATTGATATTGCAAAAAAAGGGACATTTCCTCCCTATTCCAACCAGACAGAATACAGGGTGAGACTGGATTCTCCCTTCAGCTCCCCAAGAAGAAGTGTTCAGGTAGGACCAATGCCCCTTCTCCACTAAGCCGAAGAGAGAATCCAGGATGGGACATACCAAAGCTGGCTGATGGCTGTCCTAAGGGAGGTAGCTGGGTTGGTCGGAAGTCCCCACCTCTACATGCACACCCTGCAGGACTCGTCTTCCAAAGGACGCGTCCGCTGAGGCAAAGGAGTCAATTTTGTAATGTCTTATGAATGGGGTCACGGATGACCAGGTCGCAGCTCTATAAATGTCCAGAATCAATGCCTGCATTGCCCAGACTGTGGTGGTCGCTGCACTTCTGGTTGAGTGCGCTGTGATCCTCCTGGGCACAGGAAGGCTCTGTAACTCATAGGCCTTTGCAATGCAGGCTCTGAGCCAACGACCTACTGTGGAAGGTGTCACCCTGCAACCTAAAGTTGACAGCTGAAAGGAAACAAACAAGGCTTCTGTCCTCCAAAGAGAAGTTCTTTTAATGTGACTAGGGAGGGCCCTCCTAACGTCCAAGGTGTGCCATTTTTTTTCTAGTGCATGGGTAGGCTCAGGACAGAAATTAGGCAAAATCAACTCCTGTGAACGATGGAATAAGGAATTCACCTTGGGCAGGAAGGTAGGGTCCAATCGCAGAACCACCCTGTCTGCATGGAATACACACAGATCCTTCCTGATGGATAAGGCCGTCAACTCCAAAATACGCCTGGCTGAGGAAATGGCCGAGGTAATGGAAGACTTCACGTAAAGGTTCAAATGGGGGAGAAGTTAGTGCCTGCGGGACCTTAGGCAAATCCCAGATGGGGTAGCGGTGGACCACCAGTGGCCTCAGATTCATGGCTCCCCTAAGGAAGGCTTTCACCCTAGGGTGTTGGGCCAGAGTAGTAGAGCCCTTGACTGAAATCACTGAGGCCAAGGCAGCCACTTGTCTCTTCAAGGTACTGGGAGCAAGACCTTTATCCAACCTGTCCTGCAGGAACTCTAATATCTTTGCAACAGAAACCCCAGTGGATTCCAATTGGTAACAAGCGCACCAACTGCAGAAAAATCTTCCACGTTGCATTATATATCCTGGTCGTGTAAGGTCTTCTGGCCGCCTGGATGGTCTGAATTACCTTTGTGGAAAACTTCTCCCATTTCAGGAACCCCCGCTCAAGCATCAGATGGTCAGCCAAAACCAGGCTGGATCTGGGTGCTCGATCGGACCCTGGCTGAGGGAGATCTTGTGCAAGGGTCTGGCAACTGACAGGCCCATCAGGTCGGCGAATCAAGGATGCCTGGGCCAGTAAAGGGCCACCAACAGAACTTCTGCCCTTTCTATCAGTACTTTCCTGATTGCCCCCGGAATCAGGGGAAGGGTGGGAAGGCATACAATAGTCCCTGGGGCCACCTGCACCAGAGAGCGTTGACCTCTTCTGCTCCTTTGGCAGGGAATCGAGCAAAGAACCTTGGGAGGTGTGTGTTCTCTGGTGATGCAAAGAGATCCAGAATCAGGTGGCCGAAGCATTCCGTCATCTCCTGGAAAAGACTGGGATGCAGTCGCCATTCTGACTGGTCAACTGTGGCCCTACTCAACCAGTTTGCCTGCACGTTGGATACTTCCGAAATATGTTCTGCTCATAGGGACAACAGGTTTCTCTCCACCCACCTGCACAATTGAGCTGTTTTCTGCATTAGAGATCTGGAGCATGTGTCCCCCTGCCAGTTTATGTGGGCCTTGGTAGCCACATTGTCCATGAGAAGCACATGTCTCCCCACCACCTCTTGCCTTAAATCCTTCAGCGCTAAGTGGACAGCCCTGTTGGGCGAGCTCCTCTCGTGACCACCTCCCCTGGGTGACCTGGGCTCCCAAGTGGGCCCACCAACCATAGAGACTGGCGTCGGTGGTGATGATAATCCTCTGGGGTTCCCTGTACAAGCATCCCTGATCCATAGCTCGGGAGTGCCACCAATGGAGGGAACGAAGAACTGACAAGGGGACACGAACCCTCCTTGGAGTCGCCCCTGCTCATCCTCTGGCAAGGGAGTAGGAACCATTGAAGGGTTTGGGCATGGAAGCCAGCCCATGGGACAATCCCGATGCATGATATCATTTTGCTGAGAAGTTGAGACAGCAAGATGATAGGCGTCTCTCTGGAAGACAGAGATCCCTTTACAGCCTTCTCTCTACCCTGCTAAGGAACTGACAATTCTTGATCAGCTCCCTCGGCAGCCAACTTTGAGTCCACCAAAAATAACTGTCAGTTGGCAGGGGTAGAGAAAGGGAGAAAGAAGTAAAAATAAAATAAAATATTCAGCCTAAGCTGTCAGCTACAGCCACAGTAGCTGTCCACCACTTCAGGAGGCTAGTGCAACCCAAAGTAGTGAGCTCAGCCCAGCTCCACAATTCAAAAGCCGAGTCAAGGAAAAAAAATTGAAAAAAAACAGCTGCCTCTTTGAATTGCAGCAAGCCATGACAGGTCAGTGGCTTGCGAGCCTGGCTCTGGCTGCACCACAATTATCAGGCAGACTCAAGTGTCTCTCAGCTGCCACGGTGTTCTGGGGACTGGATGGGGGGGGTGTCAGGATTTAATTCCAATGGCCAGAACCCCCCCCCCCAAGGGACAATCCTGGAGACAAACTGCAAGATTGTCTCAAAATGAAATAAATGGCTGCTGCCGCCAAAAAGGAACAGAAGCGCTTAGCGGCAGCTGTGACCCATCCCAGGCAAGGGAAAGTGGATCGGAAGGAGGCAAGTTAAATAAGACGCCAACTCCCACCCCAGCCCGGGTCACATGGGCTCTCAGGGTCACCTCCACTCAAGTTTTGGCAGAAAACAAAACAAAAAACAGTTCACCAGCAAGGAAAGTCAAAAAATTAAAATAACAAGCAAAAAAACGCGAAGCGGAAAAAAGGTGTGAAAAAATGGAAGTGCTAAACTTTCAAGACAGCTGGCAAGCCGGCCAGCTGTCAAACCTGATCTTAGCCTCTCTGCGAAAAAAAAGCTTAATCCAGGGGATTATTCTTCTACCATCCTATCTATTCAGAGCCCTTAAAGGATGGTCTGAACACGCTGAGACCAAGTGAAGAACTGAGGACCGTTACCAGGGGATGTGTCCTCAGTTTTTCAACTCGGTCTGCAGAGCTAGGAGACTAGAGACTACCCATCCTGTGTTCTCCCTTCGGCTCAGTGGAGAAGAAGAAAAAAGTCTGGATAGTGGCCACTGCAGTACCCAGAGACAGCAGAACAAAAGAGAAAGAACTAAAGAAAATCACAAAATGCAAAGACCTGCAAATAGAAGTAGAACAGCTACAGCTAAAGCAAGCCAAGATAGGAACAATAGCAATATGTGCCTTGAGTGCAATTCCAAAACATTTGGAGCACCACTTGAATGCAAGCAGCATTGACAAAATCATCATCAGTCAATTGCAAAAGGCAGCTTTCATTGGAATAGCTTACATCCTGCAACAATACCTTTTAGACCATCCCATAACAATATTTTCCTATCCCTGGTCCTTTGGGAAGAGCTCAATTGGTGGATTAAAAATGCCAAATGCAATCTTAAATCTGGCTGATTATGTGACCAACCATAATAATGCTGAAAGTAGCCGATTGCACATACACATAAATATTGATACTAGTTTAAATCACTTGTATTTCAAAACATACCATTAATTTGAAGAAAAATATGGACACTTATCTGCAATTAAGCATACATTTCAGTTGCCAGAAGCAAAATACATCCATCTAGTGTTGTAATTTAAGTATTTTAAAATGTTAAATTTTTAGATTTTTTTTTGAGAATTGTTATCCTTTATTATTTTTTTATAAATAACTAAAGGTTGTCAATATATCTAATACTTTTTCCTCCTTCTATTTTCTCCCAACAACAACACTGTGAAGTGGGTTGGGCTGAAGGTGACTGGTCCAAAGTCACCCAGCCAGGTTTTGTGTTTGCTTTCTAGCCTGGTGCCTTAACCACTGGACCAAACTGAAGATTGCACATCCTCAGGATCTTTCTTTCCTCTCTTTTCCTGTATAATACTATAGAAGCAGATATGATGTGTGGAATGGGAAAACTGAGAAAAGAAACAAATCATTTCTGTGCTTTATATTTTCTGCGAAAATAAGCCAAGCAAAGCCATTCAGTTAAGGACCTGCAATCACCTACTGACATCAAGTACTGAACTGTCAAGTTCATTTGACAAAGCATGTAGATCAACTGTCAACAATCCAGAGCACTGGTAGCAAGTAATAACAAGAGCTAGTCAGAGACGGCAAGAATGGAAGGGGATATGAGCTACAACGGTTTATGAAATCAGCTACTAACCAGCACTTTGGAAATTCAGCCAGGAAACAATTAAATCTGTATCTTGGGCTAAAAAAAACACAAAAGCCTCCAGCTTCATTTTTATGCAAGGAAAGGCACGGAGCATCTGATCCCAAATAAATCTGGCAGGAGAATATTGGCTCTGGACATATGGGTAAGCAGCAGATAGACTGGGATCTATGGAGTAAATGATTTGAATTATATCAGCCAGTTTTGAAGAGTCACCCAGAGAACTATCACAACTGTTTCCTATTCTCCCCCTCTCTATAACACTGCTGAGATTAAGAAACTTTGTGGAGCCGGAGGAACAAATAGTAGATTTTCTAACACAGTATTAAAAAATTATATCTGGTCCTAAAACACTAGTTGTCAGAAAATATCACCACTGATTCACCTACCATACGTTTATCAAGTTTCACAAGAATATTTTGATGGGCAGCCCCATGAATTCTATTTTGCACATCTAGGCATTAGAAGAATTTCCTGTTCAATTGTGTATCTCCCTGGGAGAAGATGCAGTTTGTGTAACATGCTACAAGAAGCAAATCAAGCATAAACATGCTGGAGTAGGAAAAAAAATATGGCTCCAATCTTTGAATGCTGTATTTCTAAAATGTAAGTCACACTCAACACAAAGAGGTGAAACCATTCTGTCACATCATCCATCTGAGTTGAAATAAGTTTATTCATGTTCAGCTGTTGCACTTTCATAAATAAAGATTAAACTGTGTCATTTTTTTTTATTAAAAGTGTGGGTTCTTTCTAGGCAAGAATATATAACACTTACATATAATCCAAAAATCAAAGGCTATCGATATTACTTTGGTTGCTACTTTGTAAATTCCAGCAACATACCGAAAAAATATGCAGTAAGGAAGTAGGGAGAAATTATTCATTCTATATTTTTCCCAAGTCACCATTGATTTTCTTGAATAATCAGGAAATCAGACTCAGTAATCAAAATCAATAACCAAACTCAGAAGTTTAATACATAAGGATTAAGCAATGAATGCAAATGCATATATTACCTCAAAAAAAAAACACTTATTTCCAGCTTCCAGTAAGATGTATGCAAAAAAAAGTCACAAAATTTCACCATCACAAGAGGATAGATAAGTGGATCAGAAAGATAATAAAGATAAGAAAATAAATCAGAAATGTTCTGGTATCCATTTATCCTAACTGTAACACTTTGTATACCAAATGACATTCCACAACATGTTTCTAAATTGAGATTCAATTCCTGCATCATTTATTTTCCAGAATAAAATCCCATTACTGTAATTCCTCAAATATCTTCCAATGGTGACACTGGACAACAATATAAATACAAAGAAAATCCATGCTTTTATCTGGAAATGACTCTAGCCTTCATGGTACAAATGGGCTTAGTGTAACATCTGACAAGCATTTCTAAAATGGGATAGTAAGCGATACAAGTATGGGTTTAAACAGCAAGTAAACGAATTGCTGCGCATAGATAAATGTGTGGTCTTTTTGCAGAGCAAGAGCTATCTTCCGTTCTTTGTCAAGACAAAAGATTTCCCACTAGAAGTTCTTAATTTGTCGTGATTGTTCCACGAAATATTTCCAATAGAAATATTTTTCTAAAAAGAACATCTTCATATTTCTCATATTATGGAACTACTTATCAAATATTTACAAACGAGTTTTGATACTCATTTGTCTAATACCTTGCTACAATTGTTGGATACATAACCACACGTCTGCATTTTCATAAAAGTGGAAAAGCTCAGCCAGGTATGCCGAGGTATGCCTATCTCTTGGTTTGGCAGGTGCTTGTTTTCTGCAGTTTATACTAATGAAAAAGCTTCCTTTACTTGTATCCCCATTAAACACTGTATGGATTCATATTTTTTATTCATTCAGAAAAGCAAGCAACTTCTAGCAAAACATTCAGAAAGCATCATGCTGTGTCATACAATGTAGCAGATGAACTATGAGGGGGGAAAAAGCTTTGCCTATCCTTGAACAAATGAAGCCGCTTCTAAACCAGTCAACATAGAAATATTTAAAACAAATCTCTCCAGACAATTACAGTAATGTAAATAAAGCTAAAAATAATTAAAACTTGCTTGATTTTGAAGATAAAAGGAAAAACAATTTTTCATCTCTTTTTGCATTCTAAGCAGTTCTTTATTGCTTAAGATTTGATGGGCACTATGTAATAAAATACTTGTCTTGAATACATTTTGTACTCCATACCTTTGCCATTCTTAATTGATAGCACTGGCAGTGGAGATACCTATGTGCTGATGTGTATAGGATTTCTTTTGGTACACGCTAGGAATTTTCTTAGAGTTAATTTGTGTTCCTTACAAACATGCTCCAAATTATGGTCAGCAGCTTCGTGCTAAAGAGACAGAAGCACAACTCAACAATTAAGATGTTTTGTTTTTAAACATTTTTATTTAACAAGAAATTTAAAAAACAGATTTTTCAAAACTACTTGCACTAAGTTATCTTTTTTTTGGGGGGGGGGGGATTTTATTTGAGTTTTCACAAAGAAATAAAACATCTTTTTTGAAAGTAGCGTGATCCCGGGTTACATTTCTTCGTACAGACACAAATTCAAGTTCATGCTCATTTTTATGTTCAATTCCATATCTTGTTACTGTTTTATATTTTCTACATAGCTTCTCCCCTCTTTTAATTTTTGTAATTTTATTTTAATTATCTCATCTCGATTCAAATCCTTATATTTATACTTTTTGTCTGTCCTGTTTTAATTTCATATTATCTTTTTTCATCAAACAAAGTTTCTCCTGTAGTTGCTGATTGGAGTATGACACCTTTATATATTTTAATTTTATCCATTTAACTCTTATTTAAGCTTCAGTATATACCTTAAAGTTTAACATTCAATATAATACATAACTTCAATTCGGATTCTGCTTGGTACATTCTTAAAATACACACTATATTCTTAAAAAGCAAAAAAGGATTATAAATACATGTAATTAAAACAACACATTCCATTCCAATTCAATTCTATCATTAATATTAATATTAATTAAAATCTTAACTTTTTTAACATTACTTTTCAATTAAATATCATACTTCTATGGGAACGGTTATAAGTTCTCCATAATTAACTCCCCCCTCCCCTTCACTTATATTTTATAAAACATTAACTAATTAAAATGTTCCCGTCTCTTCCTAATTCAATTCTCTCATTTATTTTATTTCATTTGTTTTATTAACATTTCAAAAGATTACAATAGCTATTTTATCCCTCATTTTAATCATACATTGTTTCCAATTTTCTAAAATTATTTCTAATACTAATATAACAATACAATCTTATGTACCTTTACAGAATCCCTTTTTTCAGTTAAATTTTCACCCATTATCTCTAAATAGGCCCTGTTTCTCTATATCTTGTTTCTGTTCTTTATAACTTCTTTTCCTTTCCTTCTTCCCTCTCTTCTTCTCTCTCCCCTTTTTACCCCTTGTCTCTCTACCTCTATTTCTCTCTTCTGTATTCCCCTCTTCTGTTGCTTTCCAATATTATACTTATTTCTCGAACTATTTTTCTTTTCTTTGGTTGTTTTTTTAGGTCTTAAATTCTCCATTCTCTTTCCCCCCCTTTCCTTTTTCTTCCCCACATGGAATTACTTGTTCATTAAAGATGGCTTCTTCTTTGTCCCAGTCTTCTTGTTTTGTAGACGTTTCTTGTTGTTTCTCATGGTTCCAAATCTCCATTTCTAAGCATTGAAAAACGAAGCCAAGAGAGCCTCTCTCTTCTTGTGCATCTTTTTTGTACTTTTTAAGTTCCATTTTCAATTCATCCAAAAGTAATGCCATTTTATAAATTTTTAAACAATCACCCAATTAATTTTAGTCATTCAAATGCAATAACCAAGAGTCCAATGATCACCAAATAATCCAAATATATGCAAGCTGTTTCTTTTTGCTTTTTTTCGCTTTCTCTTCCTGGGGTTCTACAATTTAGTTACCAAGTTTCAGTTAAAATATATCTTTTAAAAGTCTTGTTAAAGTTTTACTGTAGATTCCTTTTAATTCCAGGCAGTCTCCTCCCTTTTTTCAAATCCTGCCCTTTTATTCTTTTTCTCTCCTTCCCTGTTTATAAAAAACTTTTTAATGTCCAGAAATCTTTATTATGCCTTTGACATTTTATTTTATTTTCAGCTTAATTGCCTGATGTCAAAGCGGATCTTTTTTCTGATTTCTTATTTAAGTCTCTTGGTTGTCAATATAGGGAAAGGGAGAGAAGAAAAAAAAAACCAAACCTTTCCCTTTTCACTTTCCTTCGCTGCTTCTGAATCTTCTTTGGGAACGATGTTACTTTTTTTTTTTAGTTTAAATTCCAGGGTACCTTAGTTGTTGCTTTTGCAATTTAACCCGGTCAGCCAAAACTTTCACTTCTTGTCTTCCTCTTGCACATTCTTTTCCGGTCGAGTTCTTCTTTGAGGTGGCCATTTCTGACCACCGTTTTGCAACCGCCTTCAGGAAAGGGAGTAATGGGCAGCTGAGGAGGAGAGATGAGGCTCTCCTCAACCCCGTAGGCAGTCTCCCCCCTCTTCACCACTTCTATGGGGTGGCTTAGCCCCGAAACCAGCCGGCTCGGGGCGTTCCAGCGGTGAGCCCGGACCAAAACCACGCACGATTGCGGATTTCTATCTGTCACGGAAGAAGCTCAAAACTAGAAGCCTGCACTAAGTAATCTTTGAATTATTGAATCCCAGATAGTCAACCCAAGGGAATATTGTAGAAATAAACTACCTGCTCTTATTAAATGGGACATAAGAATATTACAAGCTTATTTCAAAGCAGCTTCTCATCCACTCCAACAATATAATTCTGGATATTAATTAGTGTTCTGGACATTGTCCTAAAATTCTAACATGAACACTGCTCACATTTTTATAGTATTTTATATAATTTAAAATTGAATTATAAAGCCACAATTTTAAAATCCAATTTTGTATTTAGGGAACATAATGGCTTGTTTCGAAGTTCAAGCCCCAGAAGGTTCCAGCAGATTGGAACTGCTGAGCAATATATCCCAAAACAATCTGTGAGAGCCTCATGGAAAAGCATGGAAAATAAACAACACAAAATAGCTATAATGCTCATGTTTTACCCTGTTTTACTTGAATTCCATACACAGAACCTGGAATTAAATGTTTGGCAGCTTAAACATATAAATGCACCAACATTTTTTCATTAATGATACAATCCTAAAAACATTGATTCAGAAGTAAAGCCACTAAGTTCAGTGAAACTTCAGGTAACTGGTTATTGCAACATGCAGATACAATGTGAGTTCTGGGTGATCCATGACCCTGCCTCAGATCAATAAGCTGTTTTACTGCTCAAACCAAATGCCTGCTTAATCCAGCCTTTTGTTCCCCTAAAATTCAGCTACATTCTCACAAGCAGAACAACACTTACATCCTCATGCTTCATTGTCTTCTGACATTTTCTCCAACCCACCTAGCTGTTGTCCATCTCTTTCATTTTAAAAGCAATTAATTCATCCCTTCACAGCTATGCATTCTATAAATAAATCAAGTTTATTTTGCTAATCCTGATCATCCCATTAACTTTACAGATTGAACCTATTTTACGTTACTGCCTGTCTTTTGCTCACTGTGAAGTTGCTCCAACTTCTTAATCCTTTTGGTTATTGTTCTTTATATTTTATGGCAGCTAGGGAACCAACAATTTCCTTTTGAGCAAGATAAAATAGTTTCTAAGGTATTTCTTTGATGAAGAATCACCACAAATCATGAAAGCTTTGAAGAAATGTTGTTGTTCTGTTTAATGAAATCAATTTCCCCACACATTCCTTTTTGTTTGGCTCTGATCCATCTCATACAATTATTTTCTTCAGGTTCTCAACTGCAGCAAAAGAAAGATTCAATCCTGGTCTGTCAAGACATTGGAGCCGAAGATGAAAGAAAAGAGTATGTGCTAATTGAAATGCAATATAAACATTGCAAAAAACAATATTAATCCATCCATAATAGCTAAGATCCATAATTATCTAAATAATCCAAGTCTTGTGACACCTCAGAGACTTAGTGATTGTCTCTGTTGACAAATTTTTGTGGAGAACATGCCACTTGATCAGTACAGATTTGAGAAATGTGGAGAAAAATGGCAGGAGGGGAAAATAAAAGAGGTGAGAAATAGTGAAAAGTATGACCAACCAAAAATTTTAATCACCCCGCATGTGTTAGCAGAACATCAATAAAAGAAGGCCTCTGTTATGGCTAGCTACTCTTTTATTAATGACCATCATCAACAGGACAATTTTGAATATCTTTGTAATATTTCATGAATTTGATAATACAGACTATGACCCACAAAAGCCCATGCAATAATAATTGGCTCTAAGGTGCCAGAAAACTCTTCATTTTTTTTCTGTTAGCAAGAGTCTTAAAGAATCAGTTTTATTTACCTCTCTGGAAACAAAGATAAATTGATTTTAAAAAATGAAAGAGAATAAAAAGAATAAAAACACTGTTGTTTTGTCCTTTATATTTAAAAAAAAAACATTGCAGGAAGTGGGTTAAAATTAAAGCTTTGTGCAAACACCAAGAACAATAGTACACTTATAAACCATATCAAGAATAAATGACACTCTTGTATAGCACTGCACACGTGTGCACATGTGTACACCTGCAAGGACACATCCATTATAAAAGCAAAGAGGAAAAGCTGGACTTCCATGTTGTTCTGATTCTGCAATCAAATGAAGAAAATTCAGTCACAAAGTACGTCACCTGTTTGTCTAGCAAATAAACGGATTGCCTTGATTTAGGATCCATGCTTAAATTTGCAAGTCAATGGGATAGAAGAAGATTCTAAACGATATACAAAGTTACACTTGATTGAGCCACAATCAGAGATAGAATACACTATTCTTCTGCATGTATTTTTTAATTCAGTTGAAATATCACACCAAGCCCTCAAAAGCGTAATCATTCACATGAAATCAGAATTTTTAAAGAAAAATATGCTTGTGGACTCAGACAAATCATATTAAATTATGGTCTACAAAATGGTAACATCGTTGGTTTGCCCTGGAACACAGCTAAAATTGATGGTGTTGATCAGCTGGGAAATGAAAATCAACAAACCGGTTAGGTGAGTAATTGCTACCTACCTATATGTTTTCAACTATAATTATTTTATTTTATATTTGCTCTATGGATACTTCAAATCATGGACTGATTTGGCAGCTAGAGTTGACTGTCATCTAAAAATAGAATTTCTAGGATCTTACAACAACCGCAAACAGTTACAGTGGATGTTTCTGGATTGTTCTTACCATTTCGAGGCTTTGCAATCCCATTCAGTGTATATTTATACCTAGGATCAATATGCTAAAGATCTTTAAATACTTTATCTTTATAACTACTGATAAACTGAATAAAAACATCCTGACTAATTGTAGCCATGTGTTTTATGTAACTTTCAGCCTTCAGTAAAATACGCTACTCCTCAGAGACAGTAAACTACAACAATTAATTCTTCAGGGGACTGGATTCTCAGGAGAAGGCAAAATGTGCCCTGAGAAGCAAACTAATGCTTTGTTCCCCTTGGGAAACAAGTATTTTTGTTCACAGTCATTTCTTTAAATTAATCTGCCGGGCAGACCCCCAAAGCACCCAACAAAATTGGTTTAGAAAAGACAAACAGAAAAAATGGAATGCTTTTGAATTACTTTAAAGACAGACATTATTTGATAAACATATGTTATTTGTCCTTATTATCTACAGATGCCAAATAAAAAAAGGTTATATTCAGAACTGAAAGTTTAATCAATGTTCCTAATTGGTGGTAACAAAACGTTGAGGATGGGGGAAGGAAGAAAATAAAGTAGCAGCACAAATCACCAATGGCCCAATACTAACTGTGAAAGCTTGCGTTGAAAGGGACCCACATCTTTTAGGATGGTTTTTAGTGTATGTGAACAAAGGTAACAGGTTCTGTTTTATCAATAATGCCTTTTTCAAAGCTGTGTTCCCATCATGGGCATATTTGCTTATACCATTCATGTTTATGTTTTGTAAAACATATCAGTAACGGCTTTGAGAAATTCCACAATTTAGTGGAGAGAGTGCTAAAAAGGTAAGGTTACATATACTGGGGCTGCTTGTCAGATCTCAATTCTACCAATCTGCAGTTGATGGCCAAGTACGAAGGAAGGAGTCAGACAAAAGGCCAGGTTAACTGCAAGACCACCTCTCCCTAAGGACAGCTTACCTGTCTTAGCAGATAGAGTGGGCACATTGCTAGTCCCTTCACTTAAACATTGCCATCTTATGGGAACTAGGAAGTGTGCCTTTTCTGTTACAGCCCCTGCCCTATTATATATTCTTCCCCATGACATTCAACAGATGTTCGACACTCTCCTAGCCTTCCAAAAAACATAAGACTTGGATTTCCCTCCGAGCACTGGGATACAGTAAGATGGATAAGCAATTTAACAGGGGATGGCATATAGAAACCTAACTTTGGTGCCAGTGTTTTACTGTTTATGTTTTAATAAACATATGTGTTATGTTGCCTTATTACTGATGGTTTAATTGTTGATTGGGAGCCACCCATAATTTGATGTGTTAAGTGGCTCTATAAATGTATTAAACAAGAAAACACAAATGGCTTATTTCCAATGATGTGTGTTCTCATGAGTACTGGATAGGAACCTCTTCTTAAATCCAAAAATCTTATTTTTCAGACATATTATGTAAAACTAAGTGCATACTACATAAATACTTTCTTTCTCTTTTCTCTTTGTAATTCAAAAGCATAATTATGGGTAGATAGATGTGTCAGCAGATGGAATGGCAAGCTGCTGCAATGATACATTTGTGTAACTTGTAGACAGTCTACGAGTTGCTAAATAAGCATAATAATAAAAGTTAAGGATTAAATTCCACAGGTAACTTAGAAATCTTTTAAAAAACTAAAACCTCTTCCCTTCTCAGTTAAAAACATTTCCTTCTTTCAGATACTACTCCAGGCTACGACATACCAAGTGCAGAGCTTATTCTAGATATTTCACAGAAGTTCACGTTCCAAAAACAAACTTTTGTATAATGCTTGTGGGTCTATATATTCTTCTGTACCCTCACTGATGCAGCAAAAGATGAGTCTACAAGCTTGAGATTCATACAAGTTGGTTGACATCATGATTTTTTTAACATATCTAAGTCAGCTCACCTTGCTCTTTCTCTTGTATATAAATTCTTTAACAATATTTCATCATGTGTTATGTCATCATTAATTATGAGTAACGTTTATCCTTCAAACCAAAGTTGGAAATCAAAGCAAAGAAATCCAAACCAGCTTTGGATCTGGAGAGCAGCACTAAATATGGACTGGAACATCATATGCCAGGACTTCACCACAATGAAGAGAAACTGCTCATAACTCTTCCATCACCTTTTCATAGATAGTCCACAGAACCCTAAATGTGCTTAAACCAGCAAGAGCAAAAACATCCATAAAAAACTAGCAACTTCAGTACCAAAAATACAACTATGAAGTCCTAAAAAAAAAAAGCAAACACATCAATGGCCCATCTGATGGGAAGAAAAAATATATTGTCTTTCCTCACCGTAAACATCCAGAAATCAGTCCGATTTTGATCTTGGAAAATTCATCCCAGACTGCAAACTGACCTAGATTGACTTGAAAGTAAGTTCTTCTGCATGTCCTGGATATTGCTTCCAAATAAGGTAAAAATAAAATCTTCCCCAGGTCAACCTCAACAGAATGAAAGTAGTTTGCCAGTCTTGTTCTGAGATATTTTTTTGCTTCCTCCAGCCCTTTCCTCAAGGTCTCTCAGCTCAATCCCACCCTTAGCCTTTCTGAGATCAGAAATGCCACTTGTATTACTTCCAAATAAGTGAGAACAAAACCATGTTATAGAAATGAAAGAATAGGCTGTTTGGCAAATGTATCTCCACTGAGGCACAACATTGGCAGATTGGTTACCATCTGTTTTAGGGATGTTTTTATATCATATTACCGTAATATAAATTAGTCTGTTTTGTATTTTGCTCTTTTTATTGATAGCTATCTTGAGCAGAAAAAAGAGCATATTCAATCAAAAGCACTATAGTTCTGAGACATTTTGGTAGCTGTAGCATTTACTCTTTGACATTCATTTCTGCAATGCTGGAGATCCCTACAAATGTTCTAATCTAATTCCATTACAATCCATTATGTATATCTTCTTACGGAAATCACAGAGGCCGGAAAAACATGGGAATGAGGAGTATTTCCAGTTATTGAGCCAAAGAGGTTTCATACCATCTTCCTTATCCTTCTGGCTATAAAAATCAAAATGAATCTAAGATGTTAAATTTTGCAGTGCAAACACTGTGCCCTTGTTCCTGGAACTAGCATTCTCAGTCTAACTTCTGAACAAGGGAAAATCATTTGTACACGTTACACAGGTAGCAACTAAATATTTGGAACAGTGATGCTACTGCCCTTAGAAATACATACCTCCTTGAAAAATCCATCAAAGTAATGACAGATTTTTGCCTTGTTCAGTGTTCACAGACTTTTAATTACCTTAACAGTCATGCAATTAATCTTTCCAGCGGAATCACAGCTGTTAGCTGAGGATGGAAAAGCTGCAATCAAGATCAGACAGGAGCATGAGAATAGCTGGTCACAGAAACTATCCAAAGGATTCAACATTAGGACTGCAACCCAAGTGCATGAGAATAAACCCTGAACAAGCGTTACACTATATTTCAAGCCAGTCAATTACTTCCATGCAGCATAGACCCTTGTGCTTGTCAGCACAAATTAATCACATCATACTTTTTTTTCAATATACAATGCCTTTTCAGTATTCAACGTGAGCTTTAAAGTTACTTCTTTCATGAAGTGTACCAAATCATACACTTTATATCCCAAAGGACATTGCAAATAGTTTGCTTGTAAAATATACCCTGGCTGTTTTTTAACCCAGACCAGAGTGATGTACAACCTATTGTACATCCAAAAATTATTTTGTCCAAAAATAATTAATTTGAAATCTAATATGGCTTAAAGTCAGCTATTCCAGAGTTTATTTCTGAGATATGAGCCCTTAAGTTGTGCCCTGAAACATTTTTCCTCTGTTACCTAAAAAGTCACTTAACTTTGAAACCTTCTATCCCGTTTCCCATATTTGATTTATGTAAAACAACTCACACATTCTCTTTATTTCAGTAAATTCTTCAGAAACATTTTCAACATTCTTAATTAGTATTAATGTACATAACTGTACACACAACAGCATCTATAATTTTGGGAGGAGAAGACAGGGACAGCTATTCACGTTTTTTCCAGAGAATAAAATTTCCCTACACTTGGATTAACTACAATAACACCAGCCTCCATATTAATAAGCCATGATTTTATATAATGAGAGCAAGGTTTAGCGGGTATATGGTTCATATACTTTTGCTTTATCTCCTTCTGCCACTCATAATTCAATTTTAAGAAATATATCTGAGCATGTCTTGATTCCAGACAGATTGTAGATTGAAATCTTTTGCAACACCAAACTGGTCCCTGCAGGAAAGCCATGGAGGAGGCAGCAACAATTCCCACAAACTGCTTATTTGATCCATTTGTTTGCTGATTTGTAAACATGTAAAAGTTTCAATAGTCTTTTCATTCCCAAGCACCTGAAGCAGTTTTAAAAAACAAACGGCTAAATTCCTTTCTGTCCACCAAACCCCCAAGGGAAGTGAATTAATTTCTCTCTCTCATAATTGTTTGATGGATCTCTGGTGCATTTCATAATCCATTTTAGCAGAAAAGACAATCAAGAGAGTTTTATAATCTCCATATCAGTTTAACTTTCATGATAGAAAATAATTGTGACTTGATTTTCTTTGCTGATATGTGGCATGCACTTTTCTCTAACAGCATCCTAGAAAAAAATTCATGTTCCACATGTCTGAAGCATATTGGTAGTGTACAAATGTCATTTCCCAAGAACAAATAGAAAGCAGCATCAGGAGAATAGAAATATAATGGATCCTGTGTTCTGTGCAAGAGGCAATCATCACACATACTGTAATATCCTTTCTGATCAGTCCGACTTCCTATACAAAATAGTGGTCTCTAAATGCTTCAAGAAAATTGTAAAAAAATGGCAACAAGAAAAGCCTAACCATTTCCTAAATACTTGCAAGTTTCTGAAGAAAAACAGCATTTATATAAGCCTGTTCTTCCAATACCTTCAATTAAAGAGTAACCTAACCTAAAGTCTAGAAATCAACCATTACAGTTTCATTCTTTGAATTAAACAAAACTCCCCTTTCTCCAGCTGAGATTGTCACCAAGGTGTGTGCCAATAGCTGTGGTTTTGAGTGAACCATAACTTTTCTTTGACTATAATTAAATTTACATCTAATCTTGTGTTCTTTGGGAAATATGAAAGAATAGAAGAAATGATCATTTAACGTCATGGCCCACTTTCAATCCATAAATCATTATGATGAAACAAAGAACTTTACTTTGGTAGTAATCTAGTACTAAAAAGAAATTTAAACAATGCAAGGATAATATGTACTTACAGCATTGCAAAACCCACATTCGTGTATCTTTAAATACCAGTTACTAAGTGGAAACAGTAGGGGAGAACACATTACTGTTTCTCCTGGAAATATTGATGGGTTACTATCAGAAGAAGGCCGCAAGATCCATCTTAGCCTATTCATCTATATCATCCAAGAAGAGGCTCTGTTGCCTTTCTTTTCATTTTTACAGCAACCAACTTAGATTCTTAAGATTAAATCAGAAGTGTCAAAAGTATGTTCCTAAACTATCTATTCATTTTATTTGAACTGGATGATAATAATGTTGTCACAACTATTACTTTTATTTAGCTAATAATATCTTGATTATTGTTAGATGTAAAAGATAATGACTCATGAACCAGATGTTATAAAATCACCCCAAGAGTTAATGGTGGTTATTAATTTTCTCCCTCTATTTCTCATCCCTACTAAAATTGGTAGTTTGCTGAGATCTTTCCCAATCTAGTGTTTCTTATCCATGCATTTATTCTTCAGTACACTATCAGGAATTCAAGAAGTTGTAGTCCAATGAAAAACAAAAGGAGGCAAACTTAAGGAAAGCCATTTTATTGCAAAGAATAACAATTTAATTAATACTTTGTATTACATTATTTTCCAACGCTTCTTTTTTCTGCTGTTTATTTTAAGTATCAATAATAATGAGGAAGAAAAAATATCCACTCCACACATTTTTTAACAGAAGTTAGTCTACCTATTCTTCGAACATGACCACATCCAGAAGATTGATGAAATTATTATCAATGTAACCAGCAGAAATTCATCTGTCAGCAGCCCCTTTTCTATTTATCACAGCAATTCCTAACCATAACTGTAGCCATAGATCCCACAAAGAAACAGAAGAGGCAATATACATGCAGAAGGAAGCATCTATCCTGACTAAGCTTACAAAACTTCTTTGGGAATTAAGAAAAAAAAGGTCTTTAGAATTATTTTCATATGTTTGGCTTGTGTATGTGAGGTGGGGAGAGGTTGGTAAGAAACTGTCATCTGTACTAACTGATCACAATAGTTGGATATTTATTGATTGATTGTTTTGCTGCTCATCTCAATAATAGAGCTTACCATATAATAAAAAGTGTAAAAAAGATCATACAAAGCAATTAAAATAGAAAGCTAAAAACCAAGAGGAAGGATGCTCTTTTCTCTCTCTAGTGTCAACCAACCCCACAACCAGCACTTTCTTACCAGGAGCCCATGCCAGCTGGCAAAACCAAGTTTTCAGGCTCTTCCAGGAGGCCACAAGTGTATGGGCAAACTTCACCTCTAGCAGGAGAATATTCCAAAGAGTGGGGGGCCACAACAGAAAAGGCTCCCCTCCTGGATTCCATCAGGCAAAATTATTCTGCTGGAATGAGTGGGGTGGGCGAGTCCTGTTGGGATGAGACAGCTCACAATTAAAATCTCGCAGATTGCCTAACCAGCATTATCAATGGGGACAATGTGGTTCTGTGGACTACAAGACAGGCCTAAAGAGAAGCTTAATAAAAATCTGAACAATTTCACCATCTTTGGAATGTTCGCTAACAACTAGATCAAGAAATTAAAGCCAGAATGGAAAGGAACTTCCTTAAGAGAAGTTACCTTCATATATGCTAAAATCTCAGTTCTTCAGACACCTCTTTACCTACACCAGTACAATCCATATTCAAGACGCTTGGAAGAATGCTGAACACTGTCAAAGTCTGAAAACTGAAAAGCACACAAACTCTTTGGAAAAAAAGAAAACCTAAGTAGGCTAAAAAGGGAAGGAGGGAGCAAGAAGTCCAAACCTACGTGAATAAAGTTGATCAAATTTGGGGAAAATGTTATTGGTTATACTCTAAAAGGCATAACTCCAAACAAAAACAAAACATATTAAGAAAAATCACCAGAACAATAGCTAGAATACCGAAGAGCAAGAATGTTTTAAATCAAATAAGTGAAGACTATTCCCAGTGACATTATCCTGGGACAAATATATTCACCTTCATTCGTTATCACTTCAGTCCCTACCTACTGGATATAAGAAGAGATATTAGAAGTTTGAAAGAGTGATGGTTTGGAATGATTCAAAGAGACAAACATTCCAAATCTCATTCCAAACCATCACTCTTTCAAACTTCTAATATCTCTTCTTATATCCAGTAGGTAGGGACTGAAGTGATAACGAATGAAGGTGAATATATTTGTCCCAGGATAATGTTGAAGGTCTAAACTGGGTCTGTCACTGGGAACAGTCTTCCGAGTTTTTGGATTCATGCTGGAGCTCATTCTCTCTCACACTTGAATGTAAGGATGGACTACAGCATGAGTCCAAAAGATTGGAAGACAAAACATGTGGTCCAGTGGCTGACCCTGCAAGTAACTCATTATGAATCAGCTAATAAACTCCTGTCTCAGCCAGGGGAAGCATTAAAAAAAAAAACATGGTGAGGCCAGGCTACTACAAGGATGAGAACGCTCCAGGAAATCCATTGTGGCTAAAGTGGGAAGTCAAAAAGGACAATGGGAGAAGATAATGGCAACCCATGTTGTAGAGGAAATGGATGGCATAAAAAATTAATAAATAATTAAAATAGCAATCACCATGAAGTCACCAGAAGGAGCTCAACTAACAGGCGATTTTACCTTTTCCGTAAAGTTGCAGCTTTCCTAATCTCCAGATGTAATGGACTACAATTGTCATGCCTTCCAGCTACTCTGGCTACTGCAGTTTGCCTTGGACATGGCAGTACACATTCTTTAGCTTCAAGATAGCTGGCCCCTCTGAACATGGAATATCAGAAACATGAAATTCATAGCTGTGTTCACCCATAATGATTATTTTTTTTAAAAAATCCAGTGAATTTGTTTGTATTTTCTGACAGGTAGCTGCATTTGTTATTTAAATTTATAGCCTGAGATCCATTCAGTCATATCAACCAAAATATTTCCAAACAAACAACAAAGTTTCAGATTTTTCAAAACATGTCATTAGGTTGGAGGTTAACTCAAAATGGGGAAATTAAGAAAAGGCTAGTGTAGTTCTGAGGGTCCAATGTCCATATGCCAGAAACAATTTTGTCATCACTCAAAAAAACAAAAACAAACAAAACCTCTTCTCCCTCTTGGTCTTCATTTCAAAGAGAGAGAGGGAGAATGTGTTTGTCTTGGTTGGTGACTATACAAACCGGGAAAGGAGGCACAGGCGACTATTATCTTTTTCTATAATACAACAACACATTATCAGAGTCATAGAAACAAAGGGATGAACAGGCTGAAATTTCCTTTTCAATCACCTGCTCATGCTGACTGTATTTCTGTTTGGAGTTTTTATGTTCTTACTGTGAAGTATAACTATATTGCTAATCTTACAAGAAGACTAGAGAACTATAGGTTTACTCGAATAAAAGGCATGCTAATTCTCTATATTTGAGGTAGAAAACATGAGACAAGGATCTACATTTAAAGAAAAATTGGCTATTATTTAGCCTCATATTCCCATGCCATGGCTAAACCATTTAAAAATTAGAGGTTCTTAACCTGGAAAAAAGAGGGGGGAGAAATTGTGTTTTAGAACAAAGCTTCTGTGCGTGGGAGTGCAGCTGTAAAGCAAAACACATTGTTACTCAAGCAGATACGAAATCATACCGAATATCAAGTCAGGTTTGAAAATTGTTTTGACAGCCACTAGCACAGATCTATTTTACAGCACAGGTCTGATTTATAAGCAAAGACAAGGGCCACAATCCAAGCCAAACCCACAGGCTGAAGTGCATTTTACCACTGTTTTAGCATAGGTAACCTAAACTGTACTCGCCATTATATCATCCGGAAATAAAGTTTGCTTAGAAACAATGCAAATACCACCATTTATGATATAACTTCCTTCAATTTACCCAAAAACTATTCATTTATATGCAGATTAAATCTTATTTGCAAGATATCTGTTTTGGATCATATGCCAACAAACCCCTCCAGCATTTGCCAAGATGCAAATAAAAGAAAGACAGTTATGTAATCAGACTATATCTGATTCCAAGGAAACAGACTATTGTACAAGGTAATTCAAAGTGGTTTATTGAAAAATGATGCCATATAATAACTTCAGTTCAATCTTTGCTTATATAACATTTATGACAAGGCTATGTTTTGCTCTTTACAGACTTTCATTTCCTTGGCATACATCAACAATTGGCAAAGTTACAAAACTGTACTGTTAAAAAGTAAGGTCTTTTAAAATTCATGCTAGATTTCTGATACCTTCAGAGACTCGTCCATATAGCTTATTTGGCACCAATGTTGATCCATGGTGGCAAAAAAAATCAGGATTCCAAAATAAAACTAATTTTATTAAAAGGCATATGCTTTCACAAAGCATTCTTTGCATCAGCGTCCTATCATAGAATCTCATATACTTTATAGGGAATATGGTACTTCTTTCCAAAGTGGAACCGTTGTTTTTCCCACATAGATACTCTCTTCAAGTATCATCATTCATGCATCCAATTCATAAGTGACAAATCTGAGTCTTTGTGGCACACCCCACTTGTGATATGTTTCTTCTATAAGGACTCGCTCTTTTATTCCTATACGATTTAACTCAGTCACAAACTCACCATTTTTATAAGTATTATAGTACTAAGGAATGCAAGAGAGGGAACGGCATTGTGGGAGTATGAGAAATGCATGCATATACATGTACCAGCACAAATCAAATTAAATGGATGTTTGCATTTAAATATATGGGCACACTTTCCCAGAATTAGCTGAGGACAGTTGTCCATACCTTATGTCTGGACCAACCATCTCATTGGTGACTTTCTCTCACAGGGCCTGTGTATCTCACAAGATTGCTGTGGGAACCATATAAGCTCCCAGGGGAAAAAAAGTAAAATAAAATACCATAAATTATACATTGTCGCCATATTTTCTGCTATGTGCTCTACCCTCATGCAGGAATTAATATTACCAATTTATTAAAATGTGCTTAGCACCATAGCCCCAATACACGCACACTTTTCTTAGTAGCTCCCCTAGATTGCTATCTTGGCCCAAAGTATTACTTCATCCATGAAGAACAATAATAACGCAGGAAAGGGACCAAGTAGATAAGCAACAGCGCAAAGGAGGCAGTGTCAAGCATTTCGGGTTGTTGTTTTTCTTTCTTTCTTTCTTTCTTTTTTTAAAGGAAATCAACGATGCATTCAAAAGCACCTGGCAAGAGTCGTCCAATGCCAATCCGGATTAAGAATCCGGGATCTTTCTGCCTGTATAAGGTTTACGAATCGTTTTGTTTACCAAACGCACCCCCATCCCACGCTTGGTGCCAACCCTGAAAAAAAACAACCCTTCAACCGGGAAAGTTTAACAGGCAATTCAACGGAAGATGCCCGAATCCCCTACGAGGAAGGGCGGGGAGGGGGGGAGG
>BLBF01000025.1:4995122-5013307 GCA_015471245.1 Laticauda colubrina | reverse complement strand
GAAAGAAAGAAAGAAAGAAAGAAAGAAAGAAAGAAAGAAAGAGGTGACTTGCCGGGGGAGAGCCATCAACAACTCAAAAGCAGAGGGGAAAAGGGTTGGCGCTTCGCTTCTGGAGAGAGAGAGACCTGCCACGACGCCGCTTTGCAAAGCAAGGTGCCAGGGACCAAACAAACCCAAAAGTGCACCGAGCCAAGGAAGCGAAGCGGGGGGGGGGGGGGGGCGGCCACCGAAGAAGCCATGCCACCGTTAAGGGCTTTCGCCCACAAGGTCTCGGGCAGAAGAAGCAGCAGCAGCCGAGCCTTTTCAGGAGGGCCGCCGGGAATAAATCAACTCTGCGCGTCCTTCGCTCCTTCCAAACCGGCGCGCTCCCGGCCGGGCTTACCCCAGGCAAAGCAAGTGCTTCGGGCCCCCGCGGGAATCCCCCTCTTTAGGAAAGGGGCGCGGAGAAGAAGAAGAAAGGGGGCTGCCCGGAGGAGAACCGGGAGACTCAGCCGAGGCCCTGTGGACTCCTCCGCGGCCGGAGATCGCAGCTCCCAATCCAAGGCAAGGACTCCGCGTCGCCCCGCCAGGAATACTCGGTCGCCCTTCCTGCCTCCCCGCCCACCCTCCCGGTGGAGCTCGGGGGAAAGGCAATCCCCGGTCTGGCAGCACCGCATTCCCCCCGACCTCCCCCTCCCTCTCTCCCACCTCTTCCCCGCCTTCTTTTGTCAGCGCTCCCGCCAGGGTCTTACATCAGCTGTCGCCGGACGGTGCCGGGAAAGAGAGAGACTGAGAGAGAGTGAGGAGAAAGCCCCGCCGCCGTTGCCGTTTAAGCGCTCATTGGCACAAAATGCTTTGGGGAGGACGCCAAGCCCGGAGTGGGGAGGGGGGGGGAGGGAAGGAGGACGCTTTCCCTCCCCCCACCCCACCTCACCTCCCTCGCCTAGTTCCAGACCGCGGCGAGCGGCTTTTCTATTGGCGAGCCGCCGCGTGAGTCGCTACTCCTGGTTCGCGGGCTTTAAGGCAGCTCCGAAAGGCGGCGCGTTTCTTCAGCCGGAGAGCGCGCAGCCGAGCGAGCGCCCAACCACCCCCGCTTCACCACGCGCGCGCCGGCCTCCTGCCAGGCCCGCCGGGGCTCTCCGTTGGTTGCGCGCGCACGCGGTTCGGGAAGGCGGCGGCGGCGGCTAGGGCAAAAAGGAGCGAGCTCGCCTTATAGCCAAGCGCCGCGCCGTTGCCTTGACTGCGTTTGGTGGCAGAGGAGGAGGTTTTTCCTCAACGGCCACCTCAAAGGCGGGTGGGGGTGGGGGTGGGGGGCAAGCGGATGGGGGTGAGGATGCCGTATCGGCGCCCTCTGAACAATGCAGCGGGAAGGATGGCGGCGGGAAGGGGGGGAGGAAGGGGGGAGAGCCTTCACGAAGGTTATTGTCCTCAATGCGGAGCAGTGATTGAAGCTGGCCAGCAGGTGCCTCGTTCTTGAGGGCTCTCACAAATAGTGCCGGGGCAGGTGCAGGACGGCAGAAAAGCCAAAAGACTCCGAAATCTGAGCCGTCACGAGATGGAAACAGGCAGAGCTGCTTAAAAAGGTGGATCTGAGCTCAACGGGGATTTCCTCGATGGAAGTCTAGATCAGGACACTGACAACAAAGCAAGACTAGGCCAAATCCTTGTCTGGTGCAAATGACAGGGAAAAGCAGCCAACGTCTGCATTAAGCATATATATATGGAGAGGAAACAAGGAACTCTAGCTTATTTCCTGGATCTCCTGCTGCTTCTCTATTTTATCTCATAACTTGAAACTCCCAGCATGAGCTGAAGTGTTCACAGAGAGAGAGAGAGCAAAGCTTTCAGGAATTAGAATGCAGATCTTCAAAACGGGAGGACAAACATTGACCAAAGAAGAAAACGTTTGCCCAAAAGCAAAAAGATATCAAAGTGGTTTGCCAGCTTATTATGGAAATTGATTGCCTCTTCTAATCATGCTCTCATAACAGCTTGTGTGGTTTCTAAATGTAATGTGAAATCAATTATACTACCCTAAATTTATAAAAGCAGTTCAAAACAGTCAAATTCAAATGAAAAATGTACAGGCTTTTGAATAAGCTATAAATCAGAGGTGAGGCAAGACTGGACAATATTATTCCATATGGTCTAATTTTAATTCATTAATTAAAAATTGAATAAATATAATTGTGCAATAACTCATAAGATTAGTACCAGTAATAATAGGCACTTTGAGTTCAAAACAACTGGAGTACCAGTTGAAGACATTGCTGTCCATTAACTGCAAAAGGCAGCTTCAGTCAGAAAAAGCTTACATCCTGTGAGGATACCTTTAACACCATCAAACAACATGACTATCCCAGATCCTTGGGAAAAAAAACTCAATAGGTAGATAAAAGTGTCAAATCCAGCCTAAGTTGATTGACTGTGTGATGAATCATACTAATAGAAAAGTGTCACACAATTTCAATATGTCTGGTCCCACTGGCTGACGGACGCAAAACGTATGCATAAAGGACACAGCGGATGAGCAAAATTTCGGGGGTGGTTCCATCTGCTCCAAAAGGTGAAAAATTGCATAAACAGAACAGAAAAGAACGGATGTGGTAGTATGTAGTGGGGATGTTAAACGGATGTTCATAGGAAGCCTAGTGGATGACAGCGGATGGAAGTGGATGACACCTCCAAAAGGGTTCTGGGGAGAATTTCGAAGCGGATGCATAGCGGAAGGGGCGGATGCATAGCGGATGAAGCGGCTGCATCACGGACGCCTATAGGAAACAAAGGGGATGCCGCACAGATGTATATCAGATGCAAAGCGTTCACTGCGCATGCGGGGAGTATGAATTGCGTCAGCTCCGCAGATATAAAAGGATGCAGCGAGCATGCAGTCAGCATACAGGGGAAAGACGTGCTGCCACACACATCTAGCAGGAACACCATGGTTCGTCAGGCAAGAAGAGGAAGCCCATACATACTCGTGCCAGCCCTGGCAAGAAGGCCAGAACCAGCATCCCACCCCCTGGCCCTGACTCTGAAGCTGCTGCTGCTGCTGCTGCTGCTGCTGTGGTGGACCAGCCCCAAGGCCCTCAAAGCCCTGCTGCTGAAGGCCCTGCTGCTCAAGCCCCTGAAGGCCCTGCTGAAGGCCCTGCCAGAGGGAGGAAGAGGCAAGGGAAGCAGAAGGGAGAGAGGAAACAGTACACCATTTCCGAGGAGCATGAGGATGAGATGCTGGAATGGGTGAGGGAGAACGAGTACCTCTGGAGAAAGGGCCACACATTGTATCGCGACACCAAGAAGAAGCAGGCAGCTTGGAGAGATAAGGCAGAGAGCCTGGGGTACACTGCAGATGTACTCCTTGGATGGTGGAAGCACATGCACACCTGGTATGGCAAGCTACACCTCAAGAAATCTGGGCAGGCCGCTGTCAAGCTCACTGACCGGGAGATGTACGTCATGACCAAGTGCAGTTTCCTGGAGGGTGAGATCCGCCACCAAGGAGCAGCCCCTCTGAGACCCCTCTCCTTCAGATAGCCCACAGACAGCCAGTCCTCTTCCGGCCAGGAGCCAGCTACCCTATCCAGGCAGGTGTCTTCAGAGGACCCCACGGCAGAGACCCCCCCGACAGCTGCACTCCCCATGCCAGCAGACTTGGAGGATCCCATGGAGGATGACGCCCTGCTGTCACAAATGGAGGAAGAAGCAGCAGCCACCAGAGGCCAACCCACCGCCACCCCCAGCTCTACAGGATGCAGGCAGAGAGGCAGACTGGAGGGCCAGGACCACAGTGTGCTGTTGGAGATCAGGGACACAATGAAGACCAGCACAGAACTTCTCTCTCAGCTGGTCCACAGCGACATACCATCCTCGGGCCGGAAGCCCTTCATCACCTACGTGAGCCAGACCCTCAGGGGCCTGCCCGAGGCCCAGTACCAGGTGATGAAGCAGAAGATCACAGCACTTCTGCACAACCCTCAAGGCCCAGCTGAAGCTGCTCCTACCCAGTCCAGGTCTGCTCCTCCACCCCAGGCGATGTCACAGCTTTCAACAGCCCCTCACCTACCAAGGCTACGACTACCAGGAATTCCCACAGCAGAAGCAGAACTTCCCAGTCCAAGCCCAGGTTCATCGCACGCCACAGACGCCACTCCTCACCCAGCTGCAGACCAGACAGCCCCACTACACTCCTCCTTCCTCCACCCCACAGCCAAGCCCGTCAACAGACAATCTGTCATCAGTATTGGGCTTGATATCTCAAGTCCTTGATGAAGAGCCTCTCAACCTCACGGGACTGAGTCAGCTCAGACAGCTTCCTGAACACACCATCCCCTGTTGTACCCTCGGGGCCAAGCACCCCAATGGCGCCTCAGACCAGCACTCCAGCCACAGCCACCTCCACAGTCCCTGCCCACTTAACAGCTGAGACCAGGGACATGACTCAGAGTGACTGAGAATAGTGTCAGAGACTGAGTTGTACTTGTTAAGTTTATCTTTGCTTAAGACACTTTACTTGGTTCATTTTGCTTATTTAATAAAGTCATAAAGTTTACCTAAGAAAGTTAATAAAGGTTATCTTTGCTTAAGACACTTGGTTCATTTTTTTTACTTAATAAAGTGTTGGTGAAAACTTTGAAAAAATGGTTAAGCCTTTGCATGCTTGTGGGATAGATAAGGATAGTTGTGGGATAGAGAAACCTCCAGTGCAACCATAGTGGGACTGTATGGTCCACTATCCCAGTTACCACACATATGGACCTTTTTTATCAATAACAGTTTGTTCATTGATCAGCTCAAAACTTCTTGCGCAGATGAAATCTCAGTGGATGGATGCTCGACGGATAGAGCGTATGAAACACGTATGCAATGAGTACACAATGGATGCATAGCGTTTTCCAATGGATGGCAAGCTTTTTTTAACGTTTTACATCCTCTTTGCATCCGTAAGTGCAGTGGGACCGGGCCTCAACATTTTTAGTCATAACTTTGGCATACCTATTAACACCTGTTTAGTTATTTTTTCAATCTTTTCTGTTTGCATTTGTCTTCTTTCAATCTTTTTCCCTTTTAATTTATATTGTAGGTATATCCATCTACTGTATGTAGTGTGGAATATAAGAGATTAATACATATTCTTTCAATGTATATTAGCTTTTACTCAACAGTAATATTCTTTTATTGTTAAACAGTTTGCATCTAATTTTTAATATTAATATATAAAGCCTCTTAAAATATACCAAAAATAAAATTTAATTGTAACATTTTTAAAGGTCAGTTAAAATAATTGAGTTAAAGGAAGTAACAGATGAATACATGTCATTCTCTCCATGTGATATTAAAAGCAGTAATTTACTATTGGGATGTATGCTTTTCCTCAGCACCACCTCTTTCCCATGTGCATCCAACCAGTAGTGGGTTTTGAAGAGGTTTACCACCAGTTTGGTGGGTGTGGCTCGGTGAGTGTGCTTTGTGTGCACACACACATTTTGCACATGCATGCAAGCCAAAAGAGCACTGTGCACGCACAGAGGTTTTCCTACTCACCTCCTGCAATTTCTGTAGCTTCAATAGCTGACACACGGCAATCCGCTGTGCCATGCAAAGCAGCTGCGCTTCAAAAGCAGGGAATAATGGTCAGTATGGGAGCCCAGGCAGGTGAGTGGACCCAACAGCAGCTCCTCAGAGAGAACCGGTTCGGTCTCAGCTGATCTTTGGCACTACCAGTACACCAGAACTGGGCCAAACCAGTAGAATACTACCACTGATCCAAACTAACCAGGAGAAGACCTCTGTTAATCATTTTAGTTTATTGAGGAGTTGATGACATATGAAGATGGAGGATCTCAGATGAGCACATGTTGGAAAAGAACGAGACAGATTGAGCCAAGAGACATTGCCAAGAGAATGGTCAGATAAAGACAGCATAGATCTCAACTGGACAGTGGGTGAGACAAGAGGCTCTGAAGAGACCTTCCCTAGGTTCTCATGATGTAAAGAGAAATGGGGGGGAGGAGAGATTTTACTTTCAGACATGCAACATTGATAGCTATAGTAATAGCACTTAGATTTATATATTTATATATAGATTTGTCTGAGAAATACTTTTTATTTTAATAATGACTTGTGAAAATTTTGAGCTGAAAGGATGTACTTCATAGCAATAGCACTTAGACTTATATACCACTTCACAGTGCTTTCCAGCCCTCTCTAAGTGGTTTACAGAGTCAGCATATTGCCCCCAACAATCTGGATCCTCCTTTTACCAACCTCAGAAGGACGAAAGGCTGAGTCAATCTTGAGCCCATCAGAATCGAACTGCTGGTAGTTGGCAAAATTAGCCTGCAATACTGCATTCAAACCACTGCGTGACAGTGGCTCTTGATGTCAGCCTAGCCAGGTAAACCAGATAGGAATCAGAATCAGATGAGCTAATTCTAATTTATTGTCGAGCTACATTGATTTTGCAAACTTAGCCTAACACCTTGGGGCTTTGTTGCCGCATTCTTGACTAAGTCTTGACTAAGATACATTGAAGTACCTCTACACTGGAGATACTTGCCCTATTGCAGAATCACTAAGGTCACTTAGATTCAAGGTAGTCCAAAATAAAATAAAATAAGCTGGTTTCCTACCCAAATATCTTGGCCCAAGTTCCTTTTGTTTTAGGAAGCAATGTAGAAGGAACTACAGGTAGTCCTTGACTTCATTTAGTGACTTCAAAACAATGCACCAAAAAAAGTGATTTATGACAATTTTTCACACGTCCTTTGCAACATTCCCATGCTCATGTGATCAAAATTCAGATTTTTTGCAACTGGCTCATACTTATGACTGTTGCTGCATCGTGTGATCCCTTTTTGCAACCTTTTGACAACCAAAATCAATGCGAAAGCCAGATTCATTTATCAACCATAAATGAATCACTTATCAACTGCAAAAATCACTTCACAACTATGGCAAGAAAGGTCATAAAATGGGGCAAATCTCACTGAACAAATGTCTCACTGAACAATAGAAATGTTGTGCTCAATCATGGTCATAAATTGAGGACTACCTGTATGAAAAGTTATTTCAGTTATTTATCCTATCTTACACAGTGCTAATGAAGTCAGAAGCCTAATATTTCATTATTTCAAATAACCCAATATCTATTTGACAGGACCCAAATTGTTGGGGGCAATATGCTGACTCTGGAGAGGGCTGTAAAGCACTGTAAAGTGGTATATAAGTCTAAGTGCTATTGGTGTTGCTATTTGTCAAACGCTATTCTTCATCCAAATGTACTGCAATCTCTCAGTCTCGTGGAGTTTGGGAAACCATAGAACATTCTAGAAAATAAGGCCCAGAGATCCTCCAAGGCAGCCAAGTTTTTCAGTTAGTTAAAATTAAGCATAATAATAATACAACCCTAACTGAAGATCAAACTATTTTAAAAAATATCAGCCTTCTTGTCATTCTCCCTAAATCTTCAATTTAACTCAGATGTCCCAGTTTTCAAGACTTTGCAAACAACCTCTCAGAGGAGCAAAATGAGCCATAAAGCTAAGGCAGTTTCTTGAATGAATGTCTATCATTTCATTCAAAGATAAAGCTCTTAAATGCTTAATTTTCCCAGGCCTGTGGGTTGATATCAATGCATCCATTCTCTCAAACATGATGCATAGATGGTTCTGTTTCAGTGCTTTTTTGCAACACTTTATCAAAATTCTTCCTATATTCCATTATGATAGTTGCACGTTCCTTGCATTAATAGAGTTGTTAATATCATCATTTACTATTTTTGTTATTTATCATCTGATTCTATGTTTATATGGAAGCATGAATAGGATGTAACTATTGAAATGTCTAGCGTACTTGAGATGTAATTAGATAAATGTGTTTGAATACAGATCAAAGGATGTAGAGCTCATGCCTGTTTCCTTGTCAGAATAACCAAAGCTATACCAAATAAGTGGTCTTCCACTGAACATACATGCTCCTAGCATAGGCTGAAGGCTGCAATGTATATTGGGACACCAGATGCGTTGAAGAAACATGCCAGATCCTAAATAAGTGCTATGACAACATATCCTAAAATCTTCCACTTAATTGGGAAGCTGGAACAATTCCTTTAAATTGCTGTTCATCACTTTGGTTTCAAAGTAATCTTGTGTCAGTGGAAATACCCTGGGGCTGGTGGTTAGAGATTGCTTGTATTTATACTTCTAACCTATTTTTCACTCCTGGTATATTCAATTATTTACTTTATTTTGCAGGACTTACAGTCTGCTTTAATGTGATCAGATTCAGCAATTTACAATTTTTACTTCTATAACTCAGATTTAAACATTATTTAAAGATTTAAATACAACATCTATGTAATTCCATAGAATCACATTGTTACCATGAAGAATACACCATAATCAGTCAACCAACCAGATGGTGTATATCCCAGAGTTCCGAAGGAGCTGACAGGTGTGATCTCAGGAACATTGACCCATATCATTCAAAGATCCGGGAAAATGGGGAAATTACCAGAGAACTGGAAAAGAGCTGATCTGGTTCTCATCTTCAAAAAGAAAAGAAACAAAATAAAAGATAAAATAATAATGAAATTTAAAAAATATAATATAAAATAATTTTAATAAAATAAAATTTTAAAAAATGCAACCAGGAAACTACAAATGAATCAGCTTGACATTCCTGGGAAGATCTTGAAAAAGATAATCAAGCAACAGATCTGCAAACACTTAGAAACAAGCAAGGCTAATATTGAAAACCAGCATGGGCTTGTCAAGAATAAATTATGTTAGACAAACCTTATTGCATTGTTTGACAAGGTGACTAAACTGGACCAATGAAATGCTGTGGATGTAATATACCTGGACTTCCATAATGCAATTGACAAAGTAGACCATCATCTATTTCTTGGGAAGATATAACAGAAAAATGTGAGATAGGCAGCATCACCACTATATGGATTCATAAGTGGCTGATCAACCACACTCAATGCGTTGTCCTCAATGGAACAATATTTACATAGAGCGAAGCATACAGTGGGGCGACCAAGGTTCAGTACTCTTTAACAGCTTCATAAATTATTTATATGAGGGTATAGGAATGGGAATTCACCAAATTTGCAGACAACACCAAACTAGAGGGAATAGCCAACTCTTTAGAAAATAGACTCAAGATTCTTCTGGATCTTGAAAGACTTGAACACTGGGCCCTATCGAACAAAATGCAATTCAGTGGTGAGAAAAGTATGATTTTACACTCAGGCAAGAAAAATCAAATGCACATGCATAGCATTGGTAGGACATGACTCAACAACAGTAACAGTGAGAGTGATCCTGGAGTCCTAGTGAACAACCACTTACAAATGAGCCAGCAATGTGCTATAGCTGCCAAAAAAGCTAATGCAATCCTGGGCTGCATCAACAGAGTAATAGTATCAAGGTCGCATGAAGTTTTAATTCCTGCTTTTTTATACTGCTTTCATAAAACCCCATTTGGAAAACTATCAGCCTATTTTCCAAAACATCTGAATGAAGGCAGGACAAGAAATAACAAGTTTAGGAAGGAGAAATCCAACTTAGAACTAAGGAGAAACTTCTTGACAATGAAACAATCAGTGAAACAGCTTGCTTCCAAAAGTTGTGGGTGTACTGTTATGTATTAGCATACTCACCTACAATTGGTTGGTCTTTGGCGGTGGGAAATTTGAAGAGCTGTCACTGGCCACAGCCGCGAGCAGCCCAACTATAAAAAGGGCTGCCACAGTTTCTTCAGCGCTCAGTCCTAGAAAGAAATTGATGATCATGCTGGTGTCCTGGGTCTCATTACCACGACTTAACACTGGCGACGAGGAGGAGTTTTTGAGAAAGGGAACCAGTGAGCACGTGACAACTGACGAACACCGGCAACACATCAAGACGAAATGGCCAGAAACAACACGCCACCCGCACCATTCGATCCAGCAACCAAAGACTGGGGATTGTACATTGACCGATTCCTCATGTTCCTCGAAGGGAGCGACCTCCATAATATATACAAACACAGGAAGAGAGCTGTCTTCCTCACCCATTGCGGGCCCGCAGTATTAAAAATGGCCAAAGCATTAGCAGCACACACCGATGTGAAAACAATGGCCTGGCTGGACCTGGAAAGAATACTGAGGGCTCACTGCACACCAACCATCTCCTGCCTCATCAAAAGACATTAATTTTATCAGCGCAACCAAAAAGAAGGCGAGAACATCAGTGATTTCTTTGCAACTCTGAGGGACATCACCGGAGCGTGCAAATTCCTAAATTTGGATGAAGCCATGAGAGACTGAGTGGTCCTGGGACTGAGGGATCTTATACTACAGGGACAACTATTAACAAAACCCAAAATAATGCTCCAAGAAGCAATAGAAGAAGTTACCACAGCAGAAGCCACACAGAAATCAGTGGCTGCCATGTGCAAAATAAACAAAGTGCCAACGGAAACCCAAAAAAACACCACCACAAAACCCATCACGAGGACATCGAATCCCCATTGGAAGACGATGAGGTAGAAGAACGGGTAAATCAACTGTTCAGAACAGGGCAGATGAGACTGGAATGGAAAAAGGAAGGAATTTTCTTGAGCCGGTTGTGAGGGGAACCATCCATGTTCTGAATGCCATTTCCTAGATGTGATCTGCAGACATTATGAACGGCAGGGACATATTGCTAGGGCATGCTGATCAAGGAAAAACTATGGCCCTAGACAAAGGTAGAACACCCCCCAACCCCCCCACCCCTGAGAGAGGGAGAAGCAAACATGGGGCCGTTGAAATCAAGACAACAGAAACAGGCGAGGGAAAGAAACAACCAATGAAAGAGATGAAACACATCAAACGGTGACCATCGGACACTCCAACATGACAAAAGCCAGGAAAGTATATGTCCAGGTCACTATAGAAGGCCAGCCGTGCCAGATGGAAATGGACTCAGGCTCATACTTATCGATGGTATCGTGGGACACCATAAAAAGATGGATACCAGACATAAGCCGGGAAGGACTCAAAAGACAAACACATTGAAAGACTACCAAGGGAACAAAATTCCCGTAGTAGGTACCAGACAATTTAAAGTAAAATTCAAAAAATACACCAGAATTTGTGTATTTTAACCATAGTCGACCGAAATCGATCCAGCCTATTGGGGCTCGAATGGTTTACACCATTAGGAATCGAAGTCACAGGGATAAACAGCATCACCGAGTCAGAGTGGGAAGAGGACCTGATGGAAGAATTCCGGGATGTGTTCAATGGAGAACTGAGTAAGTACTGGGGGTCCCCAATTTCTTTTAGTCTAAACCCAAACATAGCCCCTATAAGATTAAAGGCGTGGCAGGTTCCTTTTGCACTAAAAGCAAAAATTGATGAGCAATTGAATAAGCTCATCGCACAAGGGGTTTTAGAACCAATTGACCACGCAGTGGGAAACCAGAATTGTTACACCAATTAAATCAGATGGGTCAGTACGCATCTGTGGAGACTACAAAGCAACCTTTATCCACACGCTCCAACAAAGCACATACCCGGTTCCAGTGGTACAGCATCTTTTACATTCCCTGGGGTGGGGGGAAATCTTCACGAAACTAGACCTCACACAGGCATACCAACAATTGCCCGCTGACCCCAAAACAGTGGAAGTCCAGACAGTCCAGACGCACAGGGGGGCATCCAAATGCAACAGACTACAATTCGGCATCAGCGTTGCCCCAGGGGTGTTCCAGAGCTTAATGGAATTCCTATTGCAAGGGATAAAACGGATGGTGCCTTATTTTGGTGATGTCCTAATATCAGCCAAGGACAAAGAACAACTGCGAGACCGCATAAAGGAAGTCCTAAGCAAATTCAAGGAGGCGGAGCTAAAAGTGAAAAAGGAGAAGTGCCAATTAGCCACTGGCAAAGTTGAATTCCTAGGATATCTGATAGACAGTGAAGGGATCCACCCCACAGAAAATAAAGTCAGAGCAATCAAAGAAGCCCCCTAACCCACAAATAAAACTGATTCGCAAGCTTTCTTAGGACTCATTAACTTTTATAATATATTCCTACCACAGAAAGCAACCATTGCTGAACCATTGCTTGACAAGAAAGCAACCTGGGCCTGGGGCGACGGGAAGAAACGGCATTCCAGGAAATAAAAAACTTGATCACATCAGACCGCACACTAATACAATACAGTGAAACACTTCCAATAACACTAACCTGCAATGCATCACCTTTTGGCATTGGTGCTATATTCAGCCACGTATTACCAGTTGGGAAAGAAGCACCCATTGCATTCTATTCAAAGACTCTGTCAAAGCCGGAGCGGAACTACAGCCAACTAGACAAAGAGTCATTGGTTGCTGTCACCAGAATTCCACAAATATATCTATGGGAGAACTCTCACACTAGTCACAGACCACAAGCCACTCCTGGGCATCATCGCAGGAAACAAAGCCACACCTAATATACGTCACCAAGAGTGACGCAGTGGTCGGAATTTTTAACCTACCAACACGGAAAGGACATAAATCATGCTGACGTGCTTAGCTGTTGCCCTCTACCTGACATAGAAGATGACCCAATACCAACCACATCAACCCTTCAAAGAGACATTAGAAAAACTATCCATAATGGCAGCAGACATCGCTAGGGAAATAGCTCGAGACAAAACCCTGGCATGGATTTTAAATTGGGTAGGAAAAAGATGGCCAGAAACTGAGAGTGATGAGACTACCAAACCATTCCAGAATAGACAAACAGAACTCTCAATGCTGAAGGGGTGCGTACCATGGGGGGATCAGGTGGTCATACCGGACGTTTTAAGGAAACGCATACTTGAATTGTTACATGAGGGACACCCAGGTATTGAAAAAATGAAATCCCTGATAAGAAGTTATGTATTGTGGCCAAGGAAATAGGGGACTGGGTGGCAACGTGTAAACACTGCCAGGAATCTAGGCCAACACCTCCCACAGCACCAAAACATGAATGGGAAACACCAAGGGAACCATGGTCAAGACTACACATTGATTTTTCAGGCCCAACCAAAGGACATACATTTTTAACAGTCATAGATGCTTACTCCAAATGGCTAGAGGTAAGCATCATGCACTCCACCACAACAGAAGCCATCATTAGACAGCTCAGGAAACTTTGCAACAAATGGATTGCCGGATCTAATTGTATCTGACAACAGGCCACAATTCACAGCAACAACATTCGAGGGGTTTTTAGCACAACATGGGATAAGGCATGCACTGACAGCACTGGTACACCCAGCCACAAACAAACAGGTAGAACGCATGGTACGTTACATGAAGGAAACATTAGAAAAACTGGGGCCTGGGGACACCCAAGAAAAGATAGATAAACTACTAAGCATTCAGCACATGACACCCCACAGTGCCACAACAAACAAAAGTCCAGCATAGTTACTAATGGAGAGGAAACTAAGATCACACCTAGACAGACTACACCCCACATATAGTCCAGAAAAACCAGTAGATTCCTCCAGTAATTACCACACATTTCAACAGGGGTCCCAATATACACAAAAAATCTCACAGGGGAACCATTGTGGATACCGGCAAAAGTGAACCAGACAACTGGACCCCGTTCATACAGGGTAGACACTGAGGATGGGAGGAGCTGGAAGAGACACATAGACCAGCTCAAATCTAGAGTCATGAAGGGAAACCTAAACAGACCTATGGAAGGGGGGAGAACCCTCAAGAAAACAAAACAAACAGAAGAGGGAGGAGACCCCTCAAGCAAACAAAACACAAGTAGAAAGGGAGGGAGAGACCCTCCACAAACGAGAGAAATAACAGAACAAACCCTGACAACTACGCAACAACCACTACTAACACTAGCCCCGGTCAGGAAAAGCAAACACGTACCTGAGACCAGGGAAGAAGGCAGGTCGGGGAGACAGGAACAGGTCCAGAAAGATAAAGGGAAAGCAGTCCTTGGCAGGAGCGGCATGGCCAACTCAAACTTCCAGGAGGTTCCAAGAAGATGGACAGAAGGAACAACAGATCCGTCCGAACAGTCCAGAGGCCAACCCGCGACTGAATTGCACAGGTCCAGTCGGATCCATAAAAGCCCCACCTACCTCCGTGATTATGTATGGTAGGCGAGGCTCAGATTGGTTGGACCGGACTGGGTGGGGAGGGGCTTTATGTATTTGCATACTCACCTGCAATTGGTCAGTCCGTGGCGGTAGGAAATTTGAAGAGCCATCACTGGCCACAGCCATGAGCAGCCTGACTACAAAAAGGGCTGCCGTGGTTTCTTCGGTGCTCAGTCCTAAAAAGAAATAAAAACAATTGACGATTATGCTGAGTCTCATTCCTGCAACTTAACAGACTTAATATACCCCATCACTGGATGTGTTTAAAAAGGGATTAGGAGAGCCACTTCTCCAGAATGGTAGGGTCTCTTGCCTATGCATGGGGTTGTTAACCCTCTATTCTAAAATGGATTTGTCCACGTTATTCTTAAAAAAATAAGTTTTTACTGGATGCACTCAGGTAACTATTATGCTATACTTTCTAGGATTGTGATCTTGAAAATCATAATAACTAACAAGCTCAGATGAAGAATTTCAAAAACTATATCCCAATTTTTCATTTATCATGGGATGGAGATGGCAGTGGAAAATTAACCTGGCATGCTTCCTGATGGGGAAACCAGCTTTTATGAAATAAATTAGCTGTGATGTAGCTTAGTGATACAGTGCTATATCCTTCATATTTTCTCTTTCATGTCCATCCTCTACTTCTCTGAATTGCTTTATTCACAAGCAATCCAGCTTGACCTTGATATCCAGAGAGCTTTGCTGATGTAATCACTTTGCAAGTGAATATGATTTCCACTGAAAGAAGTGCGTAAAAATAGCAGTCTCGATAGTCATCTAAACCAATTTAAGTAACAAGATACTATTTCACACTGCATTGAGAAATGAAGGACTGCACCCTTTTCCTATAGTAGAACACCAAGTCAATGTGCCATCTTAATGCCCTGAGTCTTGCATTGCTTGTGTCTTTACAGCTTTTCTTTTCTCAGCAGAAATGCAGAAGTGTTTCCATGGAGTAGAATAGTAATTTGCTATAAGCAGTACACCTCAATAGCATCAGATAATAGATCTATTATTCCTGTTGATGAACAGCAGGTTTATCAAGACATCTTCCTTTTAATATTTGAAACATATAATTCTTATTTCTCAATAAATAACCCTGAGTCCATGCAATAGCTTGAACTCATTTCTAACAATAAAGGTTAAAGTCCAAAACAGCTGTTTAAATATTTGTTTGATATTGCTTATGCATAAATTCATGTAGAATATATATACATCAGTTTTAAAAAATAAAGCTGATGAGTCAACAGTTACTAGAGAAAAGACACAGATTAGGTCTAAAGTTTCATTGACCTGGAAAGGTAGGAAGAAAATGCCTAGATTTGAAGCATAGACCTGTATACATAATGCTTTGACCTCTACCTAAAGCAATGGCAAATCACGTGTGGGCATATGACTTCATTCTTGTCTAATCTAGCTGAATAACATCTCAGAGCTAAGTAAGCCAATTTTTTAATGAGGCATTTGGAATCTAGAGAACCTTGACAAGATGGATGCTTATTTGGAATGAGAAAAAAGTGCTCTTGATCAGTCAAAAGTCTAACCGCCTTCACTGAGGAAAAGGCACAATACAAATCAAACACATAAGCATTTCCCAATCTTGCATAACTATGTTAACATTAGGAGTCAACTTGCAATCCATCTCTAGATTTTATTCTTTAGGTCAGGGGCTGGCAGCAATCTATGCCACACCAGACTGGCAGCAATCTATGCCACACCAGAAATTGGGCCACATAAATGAGCAAAGCCCCATCTGTGCATGTGCAGGACACAGGCAGCGTGTGAAACCATGCTCTCTCTGGTCAGATATATTTATATGTGCGTACAGTGTTAGATTCCAATCCTACCTCTCCTCTAGGAACTCAAGGCAACATATACAATATCAAATTTTTTCCCACAATAGTAGCCCAATGAAGTGCTTTGGGCTCAGAGAGAGCGTCAGGCCCAAAGTCACCCATTCAGCCTCAGTGCCTGAGGTTAGGCTTAAATCTGAGTTTCCACATTGCTATTCCAACAACTTGAAGTATAGGTGCTAAGGCTTTGCTTCCCAGAGGCGTCCTATTCCCATTTTTGTTCCTAAATTCCAGAGGCAAATATCTGGGGAAAGGGGGTAAGTCTTTTCAGCTCTTCCTTTTCTTGTGTTCCCATGAATAAATTGATTATAAATTAAATATAGTTCTGCTGCTGAAACTTTTACAATCCCATTTACTCATCTCAATAAATCTTGATAAAGAGAACTCTGTGGAAATCTTCTTGGAAAAGAATAATTTTCAACTGAGAGTAGCTGCAAAAGAGGCTGGCAGCTGGCTTTTATTGAGCACATTTTCTGTTCCCATCTGGCCTCATTGACCCAGTGCGACCCACTGCCCCCTGAGCATTTGCTTTATGGCAAATGAGCAAATGCAAAATGACTGAAGACTTCAAAACAAATATTACATTAGGAGCCTGTGAGACATCCGTACTTCACTTCAATGAGGAGCAGAGGACCAGGGAGATGACATAATTGGCTTCGTTGAGATACTTAAGCAACATGATTTGGTAATGACATCCTTCACTTTACAGATAGTCCTTGTTTAGCAACTGCCTCATACTATGACCATTCGCAAGCTGTGACAACAATGAAAAGATAACTTTAAGTTCTTGCATTTTTGGCCTTGGCAAATCTGTAAACCAAAGGAAAGCTGAAGGAAGTTCATAAGCATACTTGCAGTTTTATTTAGTGATCGCTTCATTTAATGACAGAGTTGCTGGTTATAGTTATGATCAGCAAATGAGGACTACCTGTACTTTGAAGCATCATCCAGTGGCTTTTGCTCATGTATTGTGCACAAGCCAAAGCCTCTGGAGATTCCTGTGAATGACTGGAGGAGCTGGAGGAGTTATGTCTTCACATTGAAATTGCCAAACAAAATATCAAAGTAAAGAGCATGGCCATGTTACTTTTAGAAGGGAGGGAGATGTGCCATTTTGAAAAGCAGTGCCAAAGAATGATTATGCGTGTCAAATATAAGCACCACTTCAGACATTGGCGCAGCCATATTATAGGATTTAAATCAATGCTGTCTAAAACTGCAAATACAGCTCAGGTGTGAAATATTAGAAAAATCCAACTTCCCCAGATCAATCATTGGTAGATGTTAAAACAGAGGTAAAATATCTTGAAAATTATAAAAAAACATCAAATTGTGAAAACCATATCAAAAGCAACCAAAAATTCCTCTTTTTTTTTTTTTTTTAAAAAAAGCTATTTCATTTTATGCTGCACTACATCAATGCATTACATCAACAGATGATGCTGTTAGCATGGCTCTGCATTACATCCTACAACACCTTGAATCTCCAAATACCTATGCAAGGGTCCTCTTTGGAGACTTCAGTTCAGCATTCAATACCATCATTCCAGACACTCTTCTAATTAAATTAAACCAACTTGCGGAACCTGAACACACTTGTAAGTGGATCATAAGCTTCCTAGCAGACACGAAGCAGCAGGTGAAGTTAGGCAGAATCACATCCGATACCTGTACAATCAGCACAGGGGCCCCTCAAGGCTGTGTGCTATCTCCACTTCTCTTCCCTCTATATACTAATGACTGCATCTCCAACGATCCATCTGTTAAAATACTGAAGTTTGCTGATGACACAACAGTGATTGGTCTCATTCGAGATAACGATGAATCTGCATACAGACAGAAGGTTATACAACTTGCCTCATGGTGTAACCGGAACAATCTGGAACTGAACACACTCAAAACCGTAGAAATGGTGGTAGACTTTAGAAGAAACCCCCTCATACTACCAACTCTTACAATACTAGACAACACAGTATCAACAGTAGAGACCTTCAAATTTCTAGGTTCTACTCTATCACATGACCACCATTAAGTGTTGTACATTATGATTCTTGATTCTTAGCAAATGTATCTTTTCTTTATGTATACCTAGAGTATTTATACCAAGACAAATTCCTTGTGTGTCCAATCACACTTGGCCAATAAAGAATTCTATTCTATTCTATTCTATTCTATTCTATTCTATTCTATTCTATTCTATTCTATTCTA
>BLBF01000025.1:4967948-4985067 GCA_015471245.1 Laticauda colubrina | reverse complement strand
AGGATAGGATAGGATAGGATAGGATAGGATAGGATAGGATAGGATAGTAGAACAGAACAGATAGAATAGAATAGAATTTTTTATTGTCCAATTGGACACACAAGGAATTTGTCTTAGTGCAAATGATCTCAGTGTACATAAAAGAAAATACACATTTGTAAAGAGTCAAGAATCATTAGGTACAATACTTAATAATAGTCACAGAGTACAATAATCAACCAAATCATACTAGGAAACAGTCAATATAGGTCGTAAGGATACAAGCGACAAAGTTACAGTCATACAGGCACAAGTGGGGCCAGAATTCCTCCCTGGCAGTGGTGGTATTCATTTTTTTTACTACTGGTTCTGTGGATGTGGCTTGCTGGACTTGGCAGGGAAAGGATACTGTAAAATCCCCATTTCCACCCCACTCCAGGGGAAGGATATACTGCAAAATCTCCGTTCCTTCTTCACCCCAATAACCTGCTTTCCAGCTCCGTTCTCCTCTGCAGGGCAACAAAAGAAGACCCAGCCAATCAGCGGGGACTTGGGAAGCAGAGAACAGAAGGGGCAGGGCCAATCAGAGGGTGTATTTTCCGGTTCTCCAAACTACTCAAAATTTCCGCTACCTGTTCCCCAGAACCTGTCAGAACCTGCTGAATACCAACTCTGCTCCCTGGGTACCCTAAAATCTTTGTTTCCATTTATAGTTAATTTCCATATGAGTTTTAAATGACATTACAACTTCACTTAATTGCCCAAGCAACTGAAGCAAGCATTGAAGCTGGGGTTTCAGGTATGTGCTGCATTAACTGTACACTGTGCAACAATATCTAATTCTGATTCTGATTATTTTATTTTATTTATTGGTCTATTGGAATTTTATTAGGACTTTGGAAAGCAAGGAAAGTGACATCACGAAGGAAATTTCCTAGACTCTGCTAAACGTGAACTTCAATATGTGGTTTCAAATTATGTATTTGTACATAGCATGTAGTTTTAACATAAATATCAGAAAAACTCACTGGAGAGTTATAGCTGTGCAATAAAAGTTGTAGTTTGAACATAGAGCATTCTTATGACATCCAGTTGGTAATTACAGTATATTAATGTTAGGAATATTGAGATACTGTTTGAATAATAAATGTTGCATGAGAATATATCATATGTAATAAAGAAAAAAACCTGGCAATCAGCCATCAGCACTAGCTATTGATCATCTATGAAGCCATCAAATATTCACAAACATTTTAAACTGCCACTGGGAAGGAATAATTCATAATTTGTCTAGCAGTTTAGAATCTATAACTGAAGCCTCTTATTGAATGGGAAAACATAGCAGTCTGTGCTTAAAGAAAAGTTTTATTTGGAAGTAGGATATAGATGCATATCTATATGTAATAGGCTGCATGGCCATGCCAAATGCATGTTCATGCTTCTTCAGAAATTCTAGGGAGGAAAGAAACATCATTTATCTTTCCCCAGTAATTGCCTAGGAACTATTTCTCATGCCAATGAACAGAAGGGAAAGAGCCATCCGGAGCATAAGAAAATTGACATTAACCCTTTCTATGTGATCTTTGCTGTTTCCCAGCTGCTATTGGTAACAAGAAAATACAGTTGGCTGATTGGTGAGCACAAGAGATGAAGGATACAATCTGGGTTGGTCACCGGAACCAGAGATTTTGTTTTCTGAATTTTCAGACTCCTGCTGGAGCTCATCTTCAGGGAACTTCTCTCTGGCTAAAATGAAGGTCCCTGAAGATGGGCTCCAGCATATCCGAAAGCTTGGAAGACAAAACCTCTGTTCTAGTGACTGACCCATATTGGATCCTGCAACATTATCCTGGGATATGTATATTTGCCTTCATTCGTGACAAGGGGTGAAGCTAATGGGAGCTCTGTGAATTACCAAAAAAGCAGCTACAGTGCTTACTATAAATAAAAACTGAGGATCTAGATCAGAGCAGTCAGGAATAGGAGAACTAAAGGAGGTGCTTTACAAAGGAAATGAATAAGAAAAGAATGAAGCAGGTGAGAAGCAGATAATCTAGAACAAACGCAATGAAGACAAGTACAGTTCTTGTTTGAACCCTCTCCTCTTATGTGCACCAAACTTGCAATGTCACTGTTAAAAGATCTCTAAGAAGCAAAAGGAAGACTGAAGAATGGAGGATGCAATGAAGGTTACCGTATATACTCGCATATAAGCCGATCTCGCATATAAGCCGACCCTTAAAAAACCGCCCCAAAATGTGGAATTTTGCAAAAACTCGCATATAAGCCGACCCCCAAATACCATGGTGTGTTGTTTGGGCTAATAACAAAAGATTGTCAATATGCAATGCACTGATGAAGGTTCATTATCAAAGCATTTGTGTAGGAAACAATATTAAGTTAATTGCCCGGTAAGTAAAGAATCTGATGTTATATAATGGTAATATATGCACTTATCGTAGCAAAAGTTTGCAGAAGAGCATAAATGAAAATAAAAGCCATTATTGTTGTGTTTTACTTTTATTTATTTTCACAAATTAAACAGTGTCTCAGAATCCTTCAAATTCATCCTCACCATCACCCTCGTCCTCAGATTCCCCAAAGAGATGTTTCCAGTCCTTCAACGTATATTTGACATTATCTTCATCCCACATTTCTTCATCTTGATCTTCATTTCCAGTTTTTGCCACTTCATCACTGTCTTCATTTTCAGTTTCATTGCTATCCTCCTGCCATCCAACATCATCTTCAGTGCCATCTAATTTGTTGCTAATGCAACATTTTAAAAAGGATTTCTGTACCATTTATTGGAAAATCATATCCCATGCAGTCTTCACCCAAGGCACAACTGTGGGCAAAGGAGGACGTTTGAAGTTTCCTTTGGCTGTTAGTTCAGCCTTGCCATCTGCCATCCACTGTGTCCACAGGTTTCGCATGTGTGTCTTGAAGGGTCTGTTCAGGCTGACATCTAGGGGTTGTAGCATTCCAGTCAATCCTCCTGGTATGACTGCCTGAACGGTGTTTGACTCCTTTAGACTCCTTTTTACCTTTTCGGTTAGGTGAGCTTTGAATTGGTCCCAGACTAGCATGGAGTGTTTCTTGAGAAGACCTCCATTTCTGCGCACCCACACTTGATTTATCCATTTGATTATGCCTTCTTCATCCATCCATCCTTTTGGGAAATTTGTCCTTTGGAGGGGTTTTTCATTTAAAGATTACCATTAGGGGTAGCTTCATCCCATCTGCAGTGCAACTCAGCACCACTGTAAAATGGGTTTTTGGTGCCCTGTTGTCTTAATAAGAACTGTTTTGTCACCCTTTTGGTTCAGTGTTTTAGTGCTTGGCATGTCAAAGCACATAGGGGTCTCGTCCATATTGCCAATCCTGCTGAGAGAAAAATCACCAGTCTTTCGTTTATTTATCATGAAACGTTGGAAGTTCATCACCTTTTCCTCAAATTCTGATGTAGCTTTTGGGCTATTTTTGTTCTTTGTCTTAGTGATATCCCATTTCTCTTCAAAAACCTTGTACACCAGCCCGGGGAAGCAGCGAAGGTTGAGGTACTTTGGTATTTTCCAGATTTGGCCATCTGCAATGCTTGTAAGCGCACGGCCAATCTAGACACACTGTAGCCATTCTGCCTTTGAGCCTCAAACCGCTCAAGAATGTTCTTTTCCATTTCAGGGAATTGCCCAGCTTTGGGCCCTCTTTTTGTACGTTTTGAACTGGGGGTGCAATCCAATGTACTCTCCTTTCTCCATCTTCTAATATTGCTCTCATCCATTCCAAATGTTCTTGCTGCTTCAAGGTTACTTGTTTCCTCTGCGGCCTTCACTGCTTTTAGTTTAAAAGAAGCAGCATACAATATTCTTTTTCTTTTAACATCAGACATGGGTACGGTATATTTTTCTGAATTTTACTACTACTAACGCAAAGAAACTGGACAAAAAGTTGCACGTGATGATCGCAAACACGAAAGCGGTCACGTGAATGACTAACCAATCAGAACGTGTTATGATCCGGTGATAGAAAAAGCAAAATGGAGGCACCCAGAGTAAAAAAAATGTGCTGTATGTATGTATGACTGTATGGTAATATCGATGATATTACATGATCAGAGAAGTGGCGTCATATCAGTTCGTTTGTGTGAGATCAGATTTATGCACGTATAAGCCGACCCCCTAATTTGATAAAAAAATATATTGAGTTTTAGAGTTGGCTTACATGCGAGTATATACGGTAAGGGAGAGAGACAGGGGCATAATATTTCCCAGGTGCTACCCATTTTTAGCCTCTTTTGGTCACTCATGAGACAGAAAGAGTGAACCAGGAGGCCTTGCTGGTGGATGAAAAAGAACAGGGTTGACTCAAGCCAAGACTGAACAACAAAAGACACAAAGTTGATGAGAATCCAGGGGCAAAAGGAAAACTTAATACGCCCAAACGCAGGAAGTCTACAGAAAGTAGGAAATTCTGAAGATAAGAGTTTCCATTAATCTTTCTTCCTGCAGCCTTGCCAGGCAGTCACAGCAGCCAGAGAAGTGAGAATGAAAGGGGGTAGGTTGAGCTCAGGCTGGAGTTAATGTGGATTGAGTCAGAAACATGCTGAGCTTATTCCCAGCTTTGAAGAACGTTGCTTGACTTATTTATGAGCAAATCTATACCAGCTAGGCAAGGGAATATGTCTCTTTCTAATTACACCAACCAGCTAGAGGGAAATGCAAGTACAAAAGCATGACAGGGAACAAGCCACCGATACAGAGGGCAAAAAGGACAGGCAGGAAGCAATTAAATGAGGAAGAGCCTGCTTTGTGCACATATCCATCAGCTCTGAGCCAGACTTATAGAGAAGATGTTAAGCAACAAAAGCAATGCCAAAATGAAGCTAATGAGCCTAGCAGTGCATCATAAAACATTTAAGAACAATGTTGCTTATAAAAATAAAAACAACCAAAACCCTCAGATGAGCCTAAGAAACCCTCTGAACACTTTTTGTTACAGTAAAATGTTAAGGGCCTGTCACATTGGCTGATGGATGCAAAACGTTTGAAAAAGGACACAGTGGACGAGAAAATGTTCCATTCATTGTTATCCGCTCTCAAAAGTGCCCCGAATTTGCATAACCAGAGTGGACAACACAGAAAGGAATGGACGGGGGGAGGATGTAGCCAGGATGTAAAATGGATGCTCCATGGAAGCCTAGCGGATGGAAGCGGATGGGAGCAGATGGCACATCCGCAGGGTTTCCGGGGGAGCACAGCGAAGCGGACGCGCAGCGGAAAGAGTGGATGCAGAACAGATGCCGAGCGGATGAAGCGGATGCAGAGCGGAAGCCTAGCGGATGCCTAGCGGATGCCTAGCAGATGCAGAGCGTTCACTGTGCATGCGGGGAGGATGCATTGCGTCAGCCCCGTGGATATAAAGGGAAGCAGCTCGCAAGCAGGTCACCATTCAGAGGAAAGACCTGCTGCCAGACACAGCTTCAGCCAGCCAGCCAGCCAGCCAACAACCATGGGGAAGAAGAGAAAGCCTGTGGCATCTGCTGCCAGCCCTGGCAAGAGGGACAGGGCCACCATCTCACCCCCTGGCCCTAACTCTGCTTCTGCTGGAGCTACTGCTGCTGGGGCTGACTCTTCTGGTGCTGGAGCTTCTGCTGGCGCTGCTCCTGGTGCTGGTGCTTCTGCTGGTGCTTACTCTGCTGGCGCTGCTCCTGGTGCTGGTGCTTCTGCTGGTGCTTACTCTGCTGGTGCTGCTCCTGGTGCTGGTGCTTCTGCTGGTGCTTACTCTGCTGGCGCTGCTCCTGGTCCTGCTGGTGCTTCTGCTGGTGCTTACTCTGCTGGTGCTGCTCCTGGTGCTGGTGCTTCTGCTGGTGCTTACTCTGCTGGCGCTGCTCCTGGTGCTGGTGCTTCTGCTGGTACTTACTCTGCTGGCACTGCTCCTGGTCCTGCTGGTGCTGCTGGCGCTCCTGGTGCTGCTGGTGCTCCTGGTGCTGCTGGTCCTGCTGGTCCTGCTGGTCCTGCTGGTGTTTACTCTGCTGCTGCTGATCCTGGTCCTGCTGGTGCTGCTGGTGCTTACTCTGCTGCTGCTGATCCTGGTCCTGCTGGTGCTGCTGCTGGTGCTGCTGGTGGTGGTCCTGCTGGTCCTGCTGGTCCTGCCTTTGCTGCTACTGTTATTGTTGCTGGTGGTGGTGGTGGTGGTGGTGGTGTGGAGGAGCAGCCCCTACAACCTCGAAGCCCCTCTGATGAGGGCTCAGATGGCCCTGCCAGAGGGAGGAAGAGGCATACGCGAGAACGAGAATGGAAGAGGAGGCAATACTCCATCGAAGAGGAACATGAGGATGAGGTGCTCGAATGGCTGAGGGAGAACGAGTATCTTTGGCGGAAGGGACACAGGCTCTATCGAGACACCAAAAGGAAGCAAGCTGCTTGGAGAGAGAAGGTGGAGAGCCTGGGCTACACTTCGGAGGTGCTCCTCGGCTGGTGGAAGCACATGCACACCTGGTACGGGAAGCTGCACCTCAAGAAATCTGGCCAGGCCACGGTCAAGCTGATGGACAGAGAGACCTAAGTGATGGCCAAGTGCAGCTTCTTGGAGGGTGAGATCCACCACTGAGGAGCAGCCCCTCTGAAAACCCTCTCTCTCAGGCAGCCCGCAGAGAGCCAGTCCTCTTCTGGCCAAGAGTCAGCTCCTGTGTCCAGGCAGGTATCTGTAGAGCGTGCCATGACAGAGACCCCCCTGGCAGCAGCACTCCCCGTGGTGGAGCGCGTGGAGGACCCCCTGACTCAGTGGGAGCAAGGAGAGGGCACTGCCACCAGAGACCAACCCACATCCACCCCCAGCTCCACCTCCACAGAAAGCAGGCAGAGAGCCAGACTGGAGGGGCAGAGCCACACTGTCATGCTGAAGATTAGGGACACCATCAGAAGCAGCGTAGATCTCCTCTCTCAGCTGGTACACACCGACGTCCCATCCTCCAACCGCAAGCCCTTCCTCACCTACGTCAACCAGACCCTCATGAACATGTCCGAATCACAGTACCAGGTGATCAAGGACAGGATCACCGGTCTTCTTCACAACCCTCCAGACCCAGCTGAACCTGCTCCTGCCCAGTCCAGGTCTGCTCCTCCACCCCAGGTGATGTCACTGCCCTTCCAAGGCTTTCCCCAGGCCCTCACCTACCAAGGCTATGGCTACCAGGAGCTCCAGCAGCACAGGCAGCCCTTCCTAGTCCAGGCACAGGTACATCATACGCCACCAGTGCCACCGATACCACCGATGCTACCGATGCCACCCATGCAACAGATGCCACCCACACCACAGATGCCACCCATGCCACAGATGCCACCGACGCCTCACCTCGCTCAGCTGCAGACCAGACATCCCCACTACACTGCTCCTTCCTCCACCCCACAGCCAAGCCCGGTCTCAGAACATCTGTCATCGGTATTAGGGCTGACACCCCATGTCATGGAGGAAGGGGCTTTCAACATCACAGGACTGAGCCAGCTCTCTGAGAGCTTCCTCCACACACCGTCCCCTGTTGTCCTCTCGGGGCCAGGCACCCCAATGACGCCTCAGACCAGCACTCCAGCAGCAGCCACCTCCACAGCACCTGGACCCTTCACCCCTGAGACTGGGCACACCTCAGAGTGACTAAGAAGAGTGCCAGAGACTGGGTGGCTACCTGTTGACTGTATCTTTGCTTGGGACACTTGGGTCATTTTGATTTTACAGCTTGTTATAAAAAGTATTATCTTTGCTTCACACACTTGGTTCATTTATTTTATTAAATAAAGTCTTGGTGGAAACTTTTAGAAATGGTTTAAGCCTTTGCATGCTTGTGGGATTTTTAAGGATAGTACTGAGATGGGCAGGGATACCTTTGAGATGGGTAATAGCTGTGGGATGGGCAGGGATACCTTTGGGATGGGTAATAGCTTTTTACCATTTTAAATGCTTTGTATGCGAGCTGCATCCGCTTTCATCCTTTCTCCGTCCGTGCTACTAACACTGCGTGTCTGTTCCGCCTCTCTTTTGCTTCCTCCCAGTGTCCGTTTTCCGCTGGAGCGGATTTGAGTTGCGTGGATGCGCAGCGGATTCCTAGCGGATATAGCGGACGTGTAACGGATGACGACGGATGTAGAACGGATGTTCCCGTATGCGTTGCGGATGCAGAACGGAAGCGTTGGATACATTTTCCACTCAAAAAGTTTTGAGGAGCTCAAAACCTTTTGAGCGGATGGAACCTCAGTCGACGGATGCTGGATGGATAGGGAGGATGAAAAACAGAGGCAGTGAGTACAGAACGGATGAATCGCGTTAACCAACAGATGGCAAGTGTTTCTCTCCATTTTACATCCTCTTTCCATCCGTTGGTGCAGTGTGACATGGGCTTTACACACAGGTCCGGTTAAAATAAACAATACCAGGACTTCCGGTTTGCAAGGCTTCAGCGGTGGCAGGAATCCGTGATTGTGCGCGGTTTCTGCTGCGCTCGCCGCTGGAGTGCCCTCGAACCAGCTGGATTTGGGGGCTATAGTTACCCCATAGAGGTAACTGAAGATAGGGAAGAGCCAGCAGGGGTCCGGGGGAATTGCAACCCCCCTCCTCAGCTGGTTTAACTCCCTTTTCTGAAAGCAGTAGAGGGGCGGTCAGCAAGGCCGCCACAAAGAAGCTTTCATCCGGATAGAAATGTGCAGGAGGAAACTGAGAAAGTGAACATTTTTGGCTAACCGGGATAATAAGTAACATTTAAATACCCTGGAATTTAAGCTTCATTAAAGATACATCATTCCCGACGAAGGCGGAAAAAGTAGCAAATGAAAGTTAAAAGGGAAAGTTTGTTTTTTCTCACTCTCCTTCCTTACGGTGATAGCAAATGAATGGAGAAATTGGAAAAACCCATTTTGGCATCAGCAGGTAATCTTGAAAACTAAAACCAAGGGGACAATAAGGATTTCTGAGCATTGGGGGGGGGGAGAACTCTTTTTTGCTATAAGTGGGAAGGGAGAGGAAAAGAATAAATATTAAGATTTTGTTGGAGGAGGCTGCTTGGAATTTGTAAGAACAGAGCTAAACTGTAACAAGACTTCTAAAAGATATATTTTAATTGGAGCTTTGTAACTGAACTATAACTCCAGGAAGAGAAAGCATAAAAGAAGAAAATGCTAAATGAAACAGTCTGTGTATATTTGGATTGCTTGGTGACTTTGGGACTTTTGGAAATCATTATTTGAAAGACTAAAAACATTTGGTTTGTATAAAAAAAACTTTTTACAATGGCACTATTTGTTGATGAACTGAAAATTAAATTTAAAAAGCTAAAAGAAGAGGAACAAGAAGGGAAGGGCTCTTCTGGATCTGTTTTCCATTTTTTAGAAATCGTGATTTCTACCTACCAGAAACTAGAAGAAAAAGAAGACTGGGATGAAGAAGAAGCCATGTTTAATGAACAAACAACTTTAGCTGGAGAAGAAAAGGGAAAGAAGGGAAAGAGAATGGAGAATTTAAGATTTAAAAAAACAACCAAAAAAGGGAAAAATAAGGTGAAAAATCGAGTTACAAAGATTTAACACAACATGTCAAGAAACAAGATTTATTTAGAGATAGTGGGTAAAAATATGATTAAAAAAGAGATTCTGCAAAAGTACACAAGATTGTATTGTTGTATTTATATTTGAAATAATGTTAGAAAACTGGATTTAATAATAGAGCTTAATTTGATAATTGTTTTAATTATATCACAAACTTATTATTCTTTCTTATTTATAATATAGTATGTAGCTTCAGAATGTGCTAAGCAGAATCAGAATGAAAAGTAAATTTAGGGGAAAGATATAAAGGCATCATACTTCAATCAGTGATTATAGGAGAAATCTTTGTGTTTATGAGAAAAGATAATAGAAAATTGAAATAGGACAGACAAAAGATATACGCATAATGATTTAAATTGGGATGAAATAAATAAAATAGAATTAAGAGAGTGAAAAGAGGGGAGAAGCTATATAGAAAATGTAGAATGGTAAATAAGATATGAAATGGGATAAAGAGTGAGCATGAATTCGAATTTATGTTTGTATAAAAAGATGTAACCTGGGAAACCGCTTCCCAAAAAGTTTTGTTTTTATGTTTTGTGTTTTCTTTGTGTATGTTTGTTTATTGAAAATCAATTAAAGAAAAAATTCAAAAAAAATAAAATAAAAAAAACAATACCCAAAAATGCAGTGCAAACTCTCATCATTCAGTGGGGAACTTTCTCATATAATACATTCACTGAATGTAGTTGGTAATAATACCAATGAAAAAATACAGATATACATATTTTATATGCAAATATAAAATGAAGTGACTTGTGTATATTACATTTGACATCTACCAGTGAAGGTACGAATTTCACTCTTTATCCAGGGATTTAAAACTCTAAGTTTTGGGACTTCTGGGTTGAGCCTCCTCGCTGACAGACCGTAGATCGTGACTACCTGCAGGTATAGTCCGTGCTCTTTCATTGGAGAGCCCCAATCATCACAACTGAGGGCTGAAGCTACCTTGGAGGGGCGGTGGAGTAAGGGGAAGCCACAAGCCAGGTTAAGGGGAGCCGCATCTCCCCTCTTGGGCTTGGTCTTTATCCCCCCGAAGACGACTGCAGAGGTGGTTTAAAATGGCCACCCCGAAGAGGAGGACTCAGATGGACTAAGATTTGTGCAGGAGGGAAGAAAGAGGTAGATAACATCTGAACCAGGACAATTGGGTGATACAACTAAACAAAAGTACCCCGGTATTAAGGAAACATGGAATTTTTAAGAAAAGAAAAGTGAGTGGCAAAATTACACAGAGTCAGGAAAAAAAATAAGAAAATATTTTTGACAGCTAAGCGGGGCTTCGAACCGGGAAAGGAAGAAGCCAGAAATAAAGATTTAACTAAATTGGACTAAAATATTTTGGCAATAAACAGGCATAAAATAAAGCTGGAGTTAAGATTGTCAAAAAATAACAATAATAAAGTTTACATATTGGAGACTGGACTGTGCTGGAATATTGAGGTTCGAAAAACCCTTAATAAAAAAGTAGGGGGAAAAGGTGAAGACTTTGTATAATGGAGAGTGCCATCTTCTGACAAAAACTTGAGCTCAAACAAAAGGGAAAGCATCCTGTTTCTGAATGAACTTGTGTGGATATAACATTAAAGAAATATTGAAACAAAGCAAGAATCGTAGAAAGTTAAAGCAGAACCAGAATAAAGAAAAAAGCAAGGAAAGACTATGGGATTGATTGATGTTTTTGGTATAGACCCTGGGCTGGAATAATTGAGAACTTAAGAAAATTGAAAGAAGAAAGAAGGAAAGTAAAAGTTTTTTTTGTGGACTTTAACAATCATAAAATATAAGAGTGTGTAATGATGATATCTCTTTAGATGATATCTAAAAATGGAACTTAAAAATATGAGAGAATTACTTTGCTCTGTGTTAGAAAAAATGGAAATGGCGAGTGAAGAAGAAGAAGAAGAAGAAAGCTTTAGAGGAGGAGGAGTCGATTCAAGGAGAAGGCATTTTAAATAGACAATTAACACAAAGAACATTACAAAGAAGTGGGGAAAGAAGGAAGGTTAAAAAGTTGAGATTTAAGAAGGCAATCAAAAGGGGGAATACCTGTGAAGTCGGGAAAGGCAAAAAGACCCAGCAGAAAAGGGGAAAGGAAGATATTAAGAAAGGATTAAGGATATAAACTGGAATGAGAAAAGATATGGAGAAAAGACAGGGAGGAGAAGCAGTAAGAAACAGATGAATGAAATAAAGAAATACGGAAATAGTAAAATGTTGAAAAGAAATTGCTTTTTTCAGAGATAATGGTTGATGAATTAAAAAGGGGATTCTGCAGGGTGACAAGGGGTAATAAGAACATTTCTGCAATTAAAAATATTTAGAAAATAGGGTTATATAGATACTGATAACTCTTATTAAAATTAAGGGAGGAAAATATGCTGCAGAATCCAAATGAAAAGATGTTATGATTATTATTGTAACTTCTTAATGGAAAGGGAATATGACAGACGAAAGAACCAACTGAATTATTAAGTTAATATAGACTATTATAAGTTAGAAGAGACATTGGTAACCTTCATCATCATCATTATTATTATTATTATTATTATTATTATTATGCAAACATATTGTTTATCTTTATTTTTAAAACGAATATTAAAGGATTATATTTGAAATAATTGAAATGAAACAAAAAGATGTTTTGACTGAGATTAATGAAAGAGGCAAGAATTAATGTGTTTGTTTCTCTCCTTACTGAAAATTTGGAATGGAAAAGATAATAATAGAATTAAGTATGCATATATGAATGTATAATTGCTGTTATATTTGATGACCCAGAAATATGTTGTCCACTAAAAAGATATTTTTGTTTTTATGTGAAAAACTGAATAAAATTTGTTTAAAAAAAACAAAACTCTATGTTTTATCCATGTTCTAACATTTGCCATTGCAAATGAATATTTATAAACTGCCTGGAGCCATTGGCATGAATAAGCAACAGACCATGATTTTATAATACATAAAAGAAAAAAAACATATTTGAAAAATATTTTTGAAAACATATAGGAAGGACAGTGGATCACATGCCCCATTCTGGCCTCTAAAACCTTTGTCCTAGGTGCCATTCCACAATTGTATCCTTGTGTAATATTTGCAAAGCTCTTTTGTGTGATTATGGAAGACTCATCTTCAGGTTCCTTTGGGAGAAGTACACATAACCCTGCCCTTTCCACAGATATGTATTTGGAACATGAAGAAACTCCTGTTGAACACAACTAGACAAAGTATGGTAGGTTTCAAACCATCATTGAACTGTGCACTAATATGGATAATTGCAGAAATAATCCCAGTCTCATGGTTTTGAACTGAATGGTAGACATTTTTTATACAACAGAACTCAGTGCTTAGACTGCATTCTTTAGTGGAGCGAAACTTACCCCAAAATGGGTACCTAAATGCATTAAGACCAAGGTTGCAACATTTCCTCAGCCAGAATGGGAATTTTAGAAATTGCTATCCAAATATATTTGAAGGGCATCACATTGGGGAATGGTAATGTGGCCGATAGTGATCAGAAGGCGTATTTGCAACACTTGCTCATGACAGGTCACAGAAATCATTTTGACTGCTCTGACCTTTGAATGAGTATCTTTTCCACCCCAATCTCACCTGGTGATGCCATGGTGGCGCAATGGTTAGAGTGCAGTACTGCAGGCTACTTCTGCTGCCTACTGGCTGCCTGCAATTTGGCAGTTTGAATCTCCCCAGGCTCAAGGTTGACTCTGCCTTTCATCCTTCTGAGGTGGGTAAAATGCAGAGGTGGCATTCAGCAGGTTCTGACCAGTTCTGGAGAACCGGTAGTGGAATTTTTGAGTATTTGCCAGTTCTGGAGAACCAGCAAATACCACCTCTGACTGGAGATTTTACAGTATCCTTTCCCTGTCACGCCCACAGAACCGGTAGTAAAAAAAAATTGAATCTCACCACTGGTAAAATGAGGATCCAGATTGTTGTTGGGGGCAATATGCTGACTCTGTAAACCGCTTAGAAAAGGCTGTATAGCACTGTGAAGTGGCATATATCTAAGTGCTACTGCGATGACTATCTAGTTTGGGTAATGAAATGTCTGCAAGAAAACAACTAAGCTCAGAAAGCACCTAAAGCCCCTGTCACACTGCACCAATGGATGGAAAGAGGATGTAAAAAGGAGAGAAACACTTGCCATCCGTTGATTAACGTGATGCATCCGTTCTGTACTCACTGCATACATTTTGCTTCCTCTCTATCCGTCCAGCATCCATTTATTGACATTTCATCCGCTCAGAGGGTTTTGAGCTGCTCAAAAGTTTTGAGCGGAAAATGTATCCAATTTGTCCGTTCTGCATCGGCTACGCATCCGCTAGGCATCCGTACTGCATCCGTTCCGCATCCGCTATATCCACTAGGCATCCGCTGCACATCCGCGCAACTCCATCCGCTCCAGCGGTAAACGGATGCAGGGAGGAAGCGGAACGGATGCAGAACAGATGCCTAGCCGATGCAGCACAGAAACAAAGCATGTAAAATGGAAAAAACGTTAGCAGAGGGTACCTATCTCGGATATTAAGGATGTCTAGAGGATGCCTAGAGGATGCAAAGGGACACATAGGGGAAAACCTATACTGCCTATAAAAAGGGGGAGCAACTCATCTGGATCTCACTTTCAGAACAGCAGCCCTGCGGTGCAGACCTCTGCAGCCTTCATCTGACTCTTCCTCTTCCACAGCATCCAGTCATGTCCACCGTGGATCATAACAAAGTCCTTTTGGCAGCCACCATTGTTCTGCAATAGTGCGAAGCCATCTACAGGCTCTGTGAACTCTACTACAGGAAGAAAAAGAGGCGGCCAAGAAGCATCTGGGTACGAAGATGGTTTGCCAGAAGAGCAGAGGACGGACTGTACAACAAGCTGATGGTGGAGCTCAGGAACGAAGACACTCGGGTGTTCCAGAACTTCATGAGGATGCCTCCAGCCATGTTTGACGAAGTTGTGCAGTGGCTGACACCTAGGTTGACCAAGGCAAACACCAACTTCCAGCCCAGCCTGGAACCTGGGCTCAAGGTGGCACTCACTCTGCACCACCTGGCCTCAGGGACCACCTACAGGAGCATGCAGTACGGCTGGACAGTGCCACACAACACCATCAGCATTGTGGTCAGAGAAGTGGTGCAGGCCATCATCGAAGAATACATGGAGGAGCTCCTCCAGTGCCCCTCCACTGAAGAAGGATGGAAGAAAGTTGCAGAGCAGTGGTATCAGAGGTGGAACTTCCCCCACACCGTTGGAGCCATCGATGGCAAGCACGTGGCCTGCAAAGCTCCAGCCAAGTCAGGGTCCTCTTATCACAACTACAAGGGCTTCTTCAGCATCATCCTCTTTGCCATGGTCGATGCTGACTACAAGTTCATGTACATCAATGCTTCAGGCAACGGCTCATCTTCAGATGCCCAGGTATACAACGCCAGTCACCTCAAGGAGGAGCTGGAAGGCAACCTAATTGTGGGCTTCCCAGATCCAGAACCCCTGCCCAACGACACACAAGATGTGCCCTACTTCATTGTGGGGGATGACGCCTTCTCCCTCACAACCTACCTCATGAAGCCCTACACCTCCAGACTCCTCACCCGTGAAGAGAGGATCTTCAACTACAGGCTGTCCAGGGCAAGGTGGGTGGTGGAGAACGCCTTTGGCATCCTGGCCAACAGGTTCCAGGTACTTCTCACCACCATGCAGCATCGCCCAGAGACCGTGAGGAGGATCGTGGAAGCTTGCTGCATCCTGCACAATCTCATGCGCACCCGCTACCCAGTCTTGCAGAACAGGCTTGTGGACCTCCAGCAAGGCAATGGGGACATGGAGCCTGGGGAATGGAGGCAAGGGCGAAACCTGATAGACACGGAGGATGTGCAAGGCCCAAAGAGCCTCACGTGAAGGGAAGAAGCAGCGCAACCTCCTGAGACACTGGTGCAACTCCCCAGCTGGAGCAGTGGAGTGGCAAGACAGGATGATAGATGATTAATGGATGCTTCCTTCAGCCTGTCTCATCACATGGATGAGATTGGGCCATGTATTTTGGGTGGGCCTACAATGAACAGGGCATTTAATAAAGAGTTGTGTTTATGTTGACATGTGTGGATGATTGATTACATTATTATTGATAATAAAGGGCCATAGGTGTGGCACCTGGGAGGGTGGACCATCCAGTCCCACTATGCTTGCACTGGAGGTTTATCTATCCCACAGCTATTACCCATCCTAAAGATATCCCTGCCCATCCTAAAGCTATTACCCATCCCAAAGGTATCCCTGCCCATCCCACAGCTATTACCCACCCCAAAGGTATCCCTGCCCATCCCACTGCTATCTCAACCCATCCCACTGCTATCTTAACCCATCCCACAAGCATGCAAAGGCTTAAACCATTTCTAAAAGTTTCCACCAAGACTTTATTAAAAAGAGAAATGATGCAAGTGTGTGAATCAAAAATAGACTTTATTAACAACAAGCTATAAAACAAAAATGAGTCTCTGGCACTCCTCTTGGTCGCTCAGTCTCAGGGATGAAGGGTCCAGGTGCTGTGGAGGTGGCTGGTGCTGGAGTGCTTGTCTGATCCCCCGCATCATCAGCTCCTCCAGAAGCAGAAGCAGCAGAAGCCCCAGCCCCAGAAGAGTGAGCCCGTGCTGCAGAAGCCCCAGCAGAACCAGAGTGAGGGCCAGGGGGTGGGATGGTAGCCCTGTCCCTCTTGCCAGGGCTGGCAGCAGATGGCTGAGGCTTTCTGTTCTTCCCCATGGTTGTGTGGTTGCTGGCTGGCAGGAACCAAGGCTGGCAGGAAGGCTGGCAGGCAGGCAGGCACCAAGGCTGGCAGGCAGGATGAACCAAGGCTGACAGAAAGGCAGGCAGCAAGGCTGGCAGGAAGACAGGCAGCAAGGCTGGCAGGCAGATTGGCTGGCAGCAAGGCTGGCAGGCAGGCAGACAGCAAGGCTGGCAGGCAGGCAGACAGCAAGGCTGGCAGGGAGGCTGGCAGCAAGGCTGGCAGGGAGGCTGGCAGCAAGGCTGGCTGGCAGTCAGACAGCAAGGCTGGCAGGGAGGCTGGCAGCAAGGCTTGCAGCAAGGCTGGCAGCAAGGCTTCCAGGCAGGCATGCAGGCAGGGCAGGCAAGGCTGTCAATCCGTCCAGCAGCAGGTCTTTCCTCTGAATGGTGACCTGCTTCTGAGCTGCTTCCCTTATATCTGCGGGGCTTACGCAATGCATCCTCCCCGCATGCACAATTAACGCTAGGCATCCATTAGGCTTCCGCTGTGCATCCGCTAGGCTTCCGCTGTGCATCCGCTTCATCCGCTCAGCATCCACTCTGCATCCGCTGTATCCATTCCGCGTCCGCTTTGCTGAGGTCCCTTGGAAGCCTTGCGGATGTGCCATCCGCTCTCATCCGCTTCCATCCGCTGAGCTTCCGTTCCGCATCTGCTTTCCATCCGCCCTGCGTCCTCCCCACGTCCGTTCCTTTCCATGTTATCTGCTCCGGTTATGCAAATTTTTGCCCCTTCTGAGAGCGGATAACATGG
>BLBF01000025.1:4925674-4967548 GCA_015471245.1 Laticauda colubrina | reverse complement strand
TTGTGTCCTTTTTACTAACGTTTTGCATCCATTGGGCAGTGTGACAGGGCCTTAAGACCCCTCATTTCAACCCTGATCTACAAATATTTCTATCAGGTGTGAACAAGAGAGATTTACTTCAAATGGGCCTGCTGATATGTATAGTCTGAAAGTAAGAAACAATTATGATGATGTTCTATACTACTGCTGCTTATCTAAAGAAGGAGTCCATAGCTGGGGCTATCATGATCCTGCTTGCCTGAATGAGGGAGGCTGGCCAAAGGGAGGTGTCCTGTCCAAGGCAGAAAACAGCCATTGTGACCTCATGCTGGTGCTTGTTTGCAGGAAAGATTAAAACCAAGTCTATGTTCTAGTACTAAGAATTGTTACATTCATTCATTCATTCATTTCATTCATATCCTGCCTTTATCATTTTTATAATTAACTCAAAGCGATAAACTTATATAATCTTCCATCCTCCTCCTCTTTGGTCATTCTTCCCTGGATCAGGCTGCATTTTATTTTTTATTTTTTCCCCACTCCTAATATCTTTTCAGATAATTCTACATTTTAGGACATGTCAAATTTTTAAACTTTCAATTTTCAAACATTAGGGGTGCTCAAAAGTAGTGACATGCCTGCAGGATTGTAAATATATTTTGGTTACTTAAATATGATTTAGATGTGCTTGGTAAGTAACTACATAAATTTCACAACTTTTTAACATTTTGTTTCATAGACATGAGTCATAACAATTAAAAAATAAATGAATGAACATGAAAATTAAATTAAATTGTGCTCTTATTTATGCAGCTATGAGATTATGGATTTTATTGTACGATGAAGTTTTTTCCCCAATAAATTTCCTTGCTTGACTACTTATGTGCAAAGGCATTTAATGCTTAACTGTGTGTATAACTTTATTTTGCATACACAACTCTATAACACAACAATATAACACAACTCACAAGATGTGAGAAATAACAATTTATAAATGAACATGAAAATAAAATAAAATTGTGCTATTCCTATTTATGCAGCTATGAGATTGTGAACTTAATTATACTATGAGGTTTTTTTCAGTAAGTTTCCTTGCTTGACTTCTTATATGCAAAAAAGCATTTAAAGTTTAATTGTGTGCATAACTTTATTGCAATTAGTGACTCGTCACATGCAATAAAAAGCATATAAACAAGCATAATTTTTTACTTGATCAAAAATTCTAACATGGAAATAATAGCTCTCAGCATAAAGCAGCTGCAAGTAATTTTGCAAGTGTTTTGGAGATGTTAACTTTCTTGCCTGATAAGCAAAGTCATCCTTGGAATAGGTAGAATTTCTGATTGCAAGCAGAATTATGAGAATAGGAAGCAAATTGCTATAGAAGACACATTGACAGGAACAAAATCACTCTGTAGATGGGGCATTAGGATACATACCTTCCCTCCAATATCATGGAGGACAAGAGAGCTACAGAGAGAGGTCTACCATATGTTGGACAGATAACACTATATAAGTAATTTACTATTGTGAAGTGTTTCCAGTTTATATCCTGCCAGTAGAGGTACCTATTTGTTTCACTGATTTGGATGGCCACCCATCTTACAATGGTTCATCGTGCTTAAAAACAAAGCACAATACAAAAATAAGAAGAAAAAATCTAACTATCTATTAACAAATAACTACCTCCCCCCCAAATAATGAAACATATATGTAAACAATACGCTGCAGTTGGATCTTGGGTAAACTGAAAAGAAAGAAACTAAAGATAACCTTGATCTTCTTGGAAGGCTATACTAAAGTCCTACTGACAAATTGTCTTCTTTAGATCTTACACACTTACAGTTTGGCCCGCAGAGCTTGAGACAACAGGCTACCCCAATACTATCATACCAGATTCTAGTTTCCAGGAAGAAGAAAAATGGCCAGTTAGAGAATCTTAAAAGGAATAACTTAAGCTGAAAAGTAGAGCCAACATTATGGAGATTCTTGTGTCCAAGAATCCAAGGTGGATTCAAATGTCAAAGGTGCTTTTCTAAAAGTTAACTGGATTTGCTTTGTTTTTCTTTGAAGACATTTTGCTTCTCATCCAAGAAACTTCCTCAGTTCAGGAGAAGCTTTTTGGATGAGAAGCGAAACATCTTCAAGGAAAAACAAAGAACGTCTAGTTGCTTTTTGGAAAAGCACTTTTGTGACAACCATGACCTGGATAATTGAAAATCTCCATGGACACTTGAGACCAGTGGGATCATCATCCTAGATTACTACATTTGGAATGCAGCTATGTACATGAAAGAATGAATGTTAGAATCTGGACTGAATGGTGCTTAAGTTATTAGATATCCATATCTGAGAGCCATTTAATATCTGGGAGATGAATTGGCTTTAAAGAGTTTTATCCAACAGTTATGTACTTCTCTGCTTATGGAAGAAATCCAGGATGACCTTAACAATGTTATTGTTTATCTGTCATTGAAGCTTACAGCATACAAGATCCTGAGAAAAAGACATGTTTGGTTTCAGAGTAATTTACTAGTGGTTTCTCCTCCACACAGTAAGATAGGGCTCAAAGACTTCTAAAGCCAACATGAGTTAAAGAGAAAATAGACCATCAAAAAGCAGAATTGTCTATTGTTGAGCATAGATGGCTGGAATTCTGCTTGAAGTGGTGATAATTAATCCACATATATATTAAAGAGGAATATATTTATTTTAGTTTATGTTATTCATGCCTTATTAAAACATCATAGAACATGTGCAGTCATTGTCACGTCTTGTCACAATATCACCCAACATCCTAACCATCTTTATTGAAAAGTAATTATTATTAGTTCTTCCCCATAAAAAGCTGAATTTAACAGTGATGCAAGCATGAATTCAGTAACTATGACCATCAAGAATTTCTATTTTTCTCTTATGTAAATATACAGAAAGTACAGAGATAGAAATGCAGCAATGTTTTTCCTTGAAGATGTTTTGCTTCTCATCCAAGACAAGTTCTGATTGAATGGTGGAGAACTGAAGAAGCTTCTTGGGTGAGAAGTGAAACATCTTTGAGGAAAGTCTAGTTGGCTTTTAAAAAAACACCTTTGGGGCAACCATGACTAAGAATCTCCATAGACATTTACAATTACATGTTTTTCTTGGACTGCATGAACAATCAACAAATGTGTATTTATGGACCAGGTCAGAAGCTCTAACACTGATTAGCACTGGCTCATGTGTTGCCTGTTAACTGCAATTCATTGGGTTGTCACCCACTTTTTTTCCAAGCTGAGCGCAAATGAGTCAGGAATTATGCGCTGGCCAGGATATAAATCACAGAGAAAAGAGAGTGCTTTTAGAAGGTCATAGTAAGCATGTACTAATGTCCTCAGAATAAATCCGTTTAGAAATTCAGTAAATGCTGGAAAGAGGATCACTGCTGTAGATCAGGAAGATCATAGGTTCATGGTTTATGAATGCTGCCATTGATTGTTGTAATGAATGCTGCTATGCTCAGCTTAGGAAATGCCATATATTATTCATGGCTAGGAAACCCCAGAGAACCTTCCATCTAATTCTAGCCAATAGGAATTGTTATCTCAAAGGTCAGTGGGAAATGGAGCATCACCCAATGTGAGAATTATGAGATGGCTGCATCAGCAAGTTTGCCTTTGCACTTCACATATATCGATTGTTGTTCTGCTATGCTTTTAAAAAGTGAATTAATAATACAGCCAAGGAGCAACAAGAGAAGAAAGGTGGATGTGTTACATGCTCAACATCGGTCATTGTCCCTTGAGGCAGCTTAATAAGATTTTTGCTTCTTCAGAACAAAAAACTGGACTAAGATAACCAGGGATAAATACTAAAACAGATTTCTTACAATTCTATTTTTAAGGGGGTCTAAGTGAAAGGCATAAAAAGCAATGTGTTACTTTCTTGGAAATACTTGATAGTTGAAAACAATTTTCTAATGCAATGGCATTTTCTAGTGACTTAGGGCCAGATTAAGCCCGGTGGGGTTTTCTGTCAGGTAACTTGTTTCATATTGCAGAATTCTTGTCCTGGTTTCCATAGATCAGGGGTGTCAAACTGGCGGCCCGTGGGCCAGATGTGTCCTGCATAGGCCACACCTACCCCATCTCCATGAAGGGAAAAAACATTGCGACACATTACGTGATGGCAATGTGACGCTGCAAGGTTGACACCTGTGTCATAGACTATCAACTATCTGGACATTTAATCAAGTGAGCTTGAAAACAGGTTGAGTCATTAATCATTTCTTTTATTAATTCCTCAAAACCAGTGCTACTGGTTTTAAGAGTATTGTTGCCTCAATATGATTGTTCTGTTATTATTTTTCCCTGGATCCAAGGGAGAGAATATTGAGGGAGAAATTGGGGTTGATGGAGAGAGATCAAAGACTCGAGGAACAAAACAGTGAGGTGAATGAAAAGTCAAAAGGTGGCATATGACAGAGCTTGCCAACTATTTTTTTTCTTACATCAAGCTCCTTGATCTCATATTTCCTTGCCTGTTATTATGTGTAGCACATTGTGAACATTTTGGGGAATAGCTACATCTGTTGGGTAGTTGCTGCAGCTGGCGTTGTATGTGTCACACAACTCACTAAATGCAGCAAGAAGGGAATGAATAAATGGGTGGCATAAACTGGGAATGGGATTCAATACAAAAGCAGAATAGGAAAATATAAACATGTCTGAAAAAAGTAGAGATTGGGTAACAATAGATTAAGCATGCAACATGCTAGTAATTTTCAGATACATAAGTCATCAGGCTGTGTGGATGAGGAAAACAGTGAGACCAGCAAGAGCACTTCACAATCAAAATATATTCACACAATCTCCATTTATTCTTGTGGCATGGCTTTTTCAACTTGGACTCTTTGTTCACTGTTTTTCTTTCCTTGGGATTAAAGATCTGCTTGAGGCAAATATATTAAGGCTAGGTCCCACTTGCCGACGGATACAAAACGTATGCATAAAGGACACAGTGGATGAGCAAAATTTCGGGGGTGGCTCCATCCGTTGTCATCCGCTCCAAAAAGTGGTGCAAATTTGCATAAACAGAACGGCAAAGAACGGAAAAGAACGGATAGGGGTAGTACGTAGCAGGGATGTTAAACAGATGTTCATAGGAAACCTAGTGGATGTATATCGGATGCAAACTGTTCACTGCGCATCCTCTCTATTTCTGTGCTACTAACGCTGTGTAGACGTTCCGTGTACCTTTTGTTTCTTCCCTCTTTCTGTTTTCAGCTGCAGCGGATGTGAGTTGCGAGGATGCCCAGAGGATGCAGAGAGGATACAGTGGACGTTTAACGGATGATAAACGGACATAGAACGTTTGTTGCTCGGATGTCACAGATTTACATCGTACACAGTGGAAAGTTCATCCGTTCACAAAGTTTTGTGCAGCTCAAAATTTCTTGCACGGAAGAAATCGTAGTGGACGGATGCTTGATGGATAGAGCGTATGAAACATGTATGCAATGAGTACACAACGGATGCATAGTGTTTTCCAACGGATGGCAAGCTTTTTTTAACGTTTTACATCCTCTTTGCATCCGTTAGTGCAGTGGGACAGGGGCTTTAGCAACATTGAGTGCAATGGTAAGCTATCTAGCATCATCTATCTATTCATGAGTCTGTCCGTCCATCCATCCATCCATCCATCCATCCATCCATCTTCATATCTATGCATATTTCTGCCACTGTGCCTTTTGTCTGGAAGTGGGCTGTGCAACATCCACCACCACCACTCAAAAAGCCCCCAGATTGGCTATGCAAATGTCAGGGAGGCAGCTTCAAATCTAAGAGTAGAAACAATTGTAGATTGATAGACATAATTGAGCTTTGGTGGGACAATTAACATTATTGAAATGCAAAAACTGAATAATTCAAGTATATTAATGCAACTGAAGAAGCAATTCAATGTACCATGCATCTGAGAAAACCAGTGGACAGCATCTGGGTAAAAATAATTGGAGAGAAAAACTGCACTGTCAAAGGAAGAAAGAATGTGAATGATGCCATCATGAAACAAATTTCAGAAACAAGAATGAATACAAATGGAAGAATGGCATCTCCTTTATATTCCTGAATTGCTTGTTAACCATGTCCTGTTTCAGAAGAGAGAGGGTGAAAGGTGGGGATCTGGCTATCTCTTCTCTGACTGATCCAGTAAAATAGGTCAATGGATTAAAGTAAGAGGAATCACACAGTGTTGGAGGTCTCATAATCCTACAAAAAGAAAAGGTAAATTTGATCAATCATATAACTGGGATTTCTGGAAAAAAGGATTTCAACAAACTAAAACCAAAGGAATTCTAGGCTGAATGCTGACGGAAAAAAGGCATACTTAAATTTCAGGGAATCATCTGAAATATTTGAAACTAGAATGAGTCCTGTGAAAAAAAAAACAGCCCCTTTCTCCTGTTTCAACTGAATGCACACAATTTGTGGAGGACTGTATAGTGATTATTTTCAAATACCAGTTGCAGCCAGAAACGTTTCAGTTGCTATGTCTTTGCAACCATGCAGGAGGCCACTTGGCTACGTCTCCACAAAAGTCAATCCTGTATTAGACCATGATTGAAGGTGAATTATTAATGGGAAAATGTGAGTAAAGGAAAGATCCTTTGCTTACAGAGCAATGTTTATCGGGCCCTTTTAAATAAATAGAAAATCAATTCAAGCCTGTCATAATGATTGTAAACAAGGATCTTTTGTCAAAGTTCTCCTGAGGAAGAGCCGTAAACTTCATTAGTGGACACAATAGCACTTCTGTCTTCTTTCCCAGAAGAACCAGTTTGTCACCATGTCAGGGTGGAGAAACATTTGAAGTTCTCCAGAAGACCAGTGAAATCTGTCATTGCCTTTAGAAAGCAGAGAAGCAGATCATTGCCACTAACCACTTGGATGGAATTGCCATTTTTTCAGTGCTGGAAAAGTGGAGGGCTGTGGAATTTCTTACCCCAGTTACTAAAATGCCTGATTTTCCCCCTCCCAATTATGTGGTAGATGCATTTTAATTTTATAGGTAGGCAAAGAAAAAAATGAGATGTGGAAACATGAATTTCACTAGCTTTCATTGTAATGGCTCACATAAGCATAGGTTAAGCCCATGTCACACTGAACCAACGGATGCAAAGAGTATGTAAAACGGACAAAAAAGCTTGCCATCTGTTCGAAAACGCGATGTACTCACTGCCTCCGTTTTGCTTCCTCTCTATCCATCCAGCATCCGTTTATTGACGTTTCATCCGCTCCAAAAGTTTTGGGCTGCCCAAAACTTTTGCGCGGAAAATGTATCCAGTTCGTCCGTTCTGCATCCGCTACACATCCGCGGATGTGCTGCAGATGCAGCACGGAAACAAAGCATTTAAAACGGAAAAAACGTTCACAGAGGGGACCTATCTCGGATATTAAGGATGTCTAGAGGATGCCTAAAGGATGCCTAGAGGATGCAAAGGGACACCTATACTGCCTATAAAAAGGGGGAGCAACTCGTCTGCATCTCACTTTCAGACCAGCAGCCCACCTCTGCAGACCTCTGCAGCCTTCATCTGACTCTTCCTCTTCCACAGCATCCAGTCATGTCCACTGTGGATCATAACACAGTCCTTTTGGCAGCCGCCATCCTTCTGCAACAGTACGAAGCCATCTACAGGCTCTGTGAACTCTACTACGGGAAGAAAAAGAGGCGGCCAAGAAGCGTCTGGGTATGAAGATGGATTGGGAGAAGAGCAGAGTATGGGCTGTACAACAAGATGGTGGTGGAGCTCAGGAACGAAGACACTTGTGCATTCCAGAACTTCATGAGGATGCCTCCAGCCATGTTTGACGAAGTTGTGCAGCGCCTGACACCCAGGTTGACCAAGGCAAACACCAACTTCCGGCCCAGCCTGGACCCTGTGCTCAAGGTGGCACTCACTCTGTGCCACCTGGCCTCAGGGACCTCCTACAGGAGCATGCAGTACAGCTGGAGGGTGCCACACAACACCATCAGCATTGTGGTCAGAGAAGTGGTGCAGGCCATCATCGAAGAATACAAGGAGGAGCTCCTCCAGTGCCCCTCCACTGAAGAAGGATGGAAGAAAGTTGCAGAGCAGTGGTATCAGAGGTGGAACTTCCCCCACACCGTTGGAGCCATCGATGGCAAGCACGTGGCCTGCAAAGCTCCAGCCAAGTCCGGGTCCACTTATTTCAACTACAAGGGCTTCTTCAGCATCGTCCTCTTCGCCATGGTCGATGCTGACTACAAGTTCATGTACATTGATGCTTCAGGCTACGGCTCATCTTCAGATGCCCAGGTATACAATGCCAGTCACCTCAAGGAGGGGCTGGAAGGCAACCTCATCGTGGGCTTCCCAGATCCAGACCCATTGCCCAACGACACGCAAGATGTGCCCTACTTTATCGTGGGGGATGACGCCTTCTCCCTCAGAACCTACCTCATGAAGCCCTACACTTCCAGATGTCTCACCCGTGAAGAGAGGATCTTCAACTACAGGCTGTCCAGGGCAAGGCGGGTGGTGGAGAACGCCTTTGGCATCCTGGCCAACAGGTTCCAGGTACTTCTCACCACCATGCAGCATCGCCCAGAGACCATGAGGAGGATCGTGGAAGCTTGCTGCATCCTGCACAATCTCATGCGCACCCGCTACCCAGTCTTGCAGAACAGGCTCGTGGATCTCCAGCAAGGCAATGGGGACATGGAGCCTGGTGAATGGAGGCAAGGGCGAAACCTGATAGACACTCAGGATGTGCAAGGCCCCAACAGAGTCTCACGGGAAGGGAAGAAGCAATGCAACCTCCTGAGACACTGGTGCAACTCCCCAGCTGGAGCAGTGGAGTGGCAAGACAGGATGGTAGATGCTTAATGGATGCTTCCTTCAGCCTGTCTCATCACACTGATGAGATTGGGCCATGTATGTTGGGTGGGCCTACAATGAACAGGGCATTAATAAAGAGTTGTGTTTGTGTTGCCTTGTGTGGATCAATGCTTACATTGTTATTGATAAAAAGGGCCATAGGTGTGGCACCTGGGAGTGTAGACCATACAGTCCCACTATGCTTGCACTGGAGATTTATCTATCCCACAGCTATTAGCCATCCCAAAGGTATCCCTGCTCATTACACAGGTATCCCTGCCCACCCCACTACTATCTTAACCCATCCCACAAGCATGCAAAGGCTTAAACCATTTCTAAAAGTTTCCACCAAGACTTTATTGAAAAAAAGAAATGAAGCAAGTGTGTGAATCAAAGATAAACTTTATTGAACAATAAGCTGTAACAGAAAAATGACCCAAGTCAAGTGTCCAAATAAAGTCCACAGGTAGCCAGCTACCTGGTCTCTGGCACTCTTATCGTTCACTCGGAGGTGTGCCCAGTCTGAGGGGTGAAGGGTCCAGGTGCTGTGGTGGTGGGTGGTGCTGGAGTGCCTGGCCCCGAGAGGACAACAGGGGACAGTGTGTTGAGGAAGGTGTCGGACAGCTGGCTCAGCCCCATGATGCTGAGAGGTCCTTCCTCCATGCCATGGGGTGTCAGCCCCAGTACTGATGACAGATGTACTGAGGCCGGGCTTGGCTGTGGGGTGGAGGAAGGAGCAGTGTAGTGGGGCTGTCTGCTCTGCAACTGGGTGAGGACTGTCGTGGGTGGCATCATTGGCGTGGGTGGCATCGCTGTCGTCGATGGCATCATTGTTGTGGATGGCATCAGTGGCATCAGTGGAACCGGTGGCAACGGTGTCGCCTGATGACTCTATGCCTGGACTGGGAAGGGCTGCTGCCTGTGCTGCTGAACCTCCTGGTAGCCGTAGCCCTGGTAGGTGAGGGCCTGTGGGAAGCCTTGGAATGGGAGGGACATCACCTGGGGTGGAGGAGCAGACCTGGACTGGGTGGGAGCAGGTTCCTCTGGGTCTGGAGGGTTGTGAAGCAGCTCGGTGATCCAGTCCTTCACCAGCTGGTACTGTGGATCCGCCATTTCCTTGAGGATCTGGTTGACATAGGTGAGGAAGGGCTTGCGGTTAGAGGAGGAGGAGTCGGTGTGGACCAGCTGAGAGAGGAGATCTATGCTGGTGCAGATGGTGTCCCTGATCTCCAGCAGGACAGTGTGACTCTGCCCCTCCTGCTGTCCGGATCTCTGCCTTTCTGCAGAGGCGGAGCTGGGGGGTGGTGGATGCGGCTAGGACTGTGGTGGACTCGATGTCTCCTTTCTCCCACCGCACCAGGGAGTCCTCCACGCACTCCACCCCGCTTACCACACCTGTCCACGGGTTCTCCACCATGGCACGCTCCACAGAAACCTGCCTGGAGACAGGGACTGACTGTCGACCAGAAGAGGACTGGCTCTCAGCAGGCTGCCGGAGAGAGAGGGTCGTGAGAGGGGCTGGTGGTGCATCTCGGTGGTGGACCTCACCCTCCAGGAAGCTGCACCTGGCCATGACGTAGGTCTCTCTGTCTGTCAGCTTCACAGTGGCCTGGCCAGATTTCTTCAGGTGCAGCTTCCCGTACCAGGTGTGCATGTGCTTCCACCAGCCGAGGAGCACCTCCGAAGTGTAACCCATACTCTCCACCCTCTCTCTCCAAGCAGCCTGCTTCTGCTTGGTGTCCCTGTACAGCTGGTGTCCCTTCCGCCACAGATAGTTGTTCTCTCTCAGCCATTCCAGCACCTCATCCTCGTGCGCCTCCTCAATATAGTATTGCCTCCTCTCCCGTTGTTGCATACACCTCTTCCTCCCTTTGGCAAGACCAGATGGGCCCTCATCAGAGGGGCTTCCAGGTAGTAGGGGCTGCTCCTCCACACCACCAGCAGCACCAGCAGCACCAGCAGCACCAGCAGGATCATCATCATCATCATCATCATCATCATCATCATCATCCTCATCCTCACCAGCAGGATCATAATCATCATCATCATCAGCAGCAGCAACAGCAGCAGGATCATCAGCAGCAGCGGCAGCAACAGCAGGATCAGCAGCAGCAGGACCAGCAGGACCAGGATCAGCAGCAGTAGAGTAAGCAGCAGCAGGGCCAGCAAGCTCAGGAGCACGAGTAGGACCAGGAACACGAGCAGGACGAGCAGGACGAGCAAGTCCAGGAGCACGAGCAGGACGAGCAGGACCAGGAGCAGCTTCAACAGAGTAAGCACCAGCAGAAGCACCACCGCCAGGAGCAGCTTCAGCAGAAGCCCCAGCAGAAGCAGAGTCAGGGGCAGGGGGCGGGAGGTTGGCCCTGTCCCTCAGGGATGGTGGCAGGCTGCTGAGGCTTTCGCTTCCTCCCCATGGTTGTGGGGTTGCTGGCTGGCAGGGAGGCTGGCAGGCACCAAGGGTGGCATGAAGGCTGGCAGGAAGGCTGGCAGGAAGGCTGGCAGGAAGGCTGGCAGGCAGGCACCAAGGCTGGCAGGAAGCCTGGCAGGTAGGCTGGCAGGAAGGCTGGCAGGAAGGCTGGCAGGTAGGCTGGCAGGAAGCCTGGCAGGAAGGTAGGCAGGAAGGCAAGCACCAAGGCTGGCTGGAAGGCAGGCTGGCAGCAAGGCTGGCAGGCAGGCATGCAGGCAGGGCAGACAAGGAACTCGAAGTGTCCAGCAGCAGGTCTTTCCTCGGAATGCTGGCCACATGCGAGCTGCTTCCCTTTATATCCGGGGGGCTTACGCAATGCATCCCCCCCTGCATGCGCAATTAACGCTCGGCATCCGTTCCGCTTCTGCTGTGCATCCGTTAGGCTTCCGCTGTGCATCTGCTTCATCTGCTGTGCATTCGCTGTGCATCCGCTTCATCCGCTGTGTATCCGCTGTGCATCCACTGTATCCGTTCCACGTCCGCTTTGCTGAGGCCCCCCAGAAGCCTAGCGGATGCGCCATCCGCTCTCATCCGCTTCCATCCGCTGGGCTTCCGTTCCGCATCTGCTTTGCATCTGCCCTGCGTCCTCCCCGCGTCCGTGTTATCCGCTCCGGTTATGCAAATTTTTGCCCCATTTGAGAGCGGATAACAACGGATGGAACATTTTGCTCGTCCGCTGTGTCCTTTTTGTATCCGTTGGCCAGTGTGACATGGCCTTTACATGCAGCCTATTTTCTTGACTTGTATAGTTTATTTATTTTTTTCTTCTGCTACTTATTACTGCTGTTTGTGTTAAACAAATTTCCTTGAACATGATATCTTGTGGCTGGGGAAGATGGGTGGAAATCTTCCCTGTTTTCATATAGTATCTCTTTATATATTAATCCATTTTACAAATCATTAAAAATAACAGGAAATCCATCACGATATTAATCTTCTACCACCATTTCATATTTTTCTGTGCAATGTGTTACGTCTGAGCTTTTATATGTAGCTCTCCGCACAACTTCCCTCATAAATGAATATAAGTACAATTGTTGTGGCCCTCCAGTGGCCAGCAGAGCAGGCAGCAGATTTGACAGTTAGGAGGTTGGGGAAGAACATGGGCCAGTCCTGGAATCTGGGGAAGGCTCTGAAAAGTGCTCTGCATCAGAGGCAGAGATGGGACAGGGCCATCTGACAGTTTTCAGCTGCCTTCAGAGTCGGACATCAGTGAGGCAGAAAAACAGTTAGAGCCTGTTCCCAGTGTGCACATGCACAGAGCTGCCAGAAGAAGGGAACAGCTAAGGAACAAAGATCAACTTGGGAATAAAGCCACAGGTGAACGGTGAATGGCCCCTCCCAAAGGGAATAAAAGAGGAGCGAAAGGGGAGTGGGGTTTTGCAGGAGACAATTAGTTCATTTGGGTGAGGATCTGTTCCTGCATTCTTGCCAAGTATTGTCTGCTACAGTGTGGTATCTGAAATACAGTATATTGGCCTGACAATTCTCCAAGCCTGATGAAGGTCAGTAATTGTGAAATATCTTGAAAGACTGTTGGCTGGGACTTTGTTGGAGAGGAATTCACTGTAAATTAAACAAAAGGGGTTTATGGGGACAAGGAGTTGGCTTCATGCTTTTGGGAAAGCCTAGGTCAGAACAGTAACTTCCTTATATATGTATTTTATCTGACCGAACTGAGAGTCCTAATAGATTTTTTAAAAAATAATCTTCTTAACATTGTGCTGTTTATAAAATTTTGGTAGCTGAATCAGCAGTGGTCAGTGACACCTTCTCTTCATTGGCAGCTTTGATGCCCTCGTAGAATTAATTTTGGTAGATCCCAAGATTTCATTTTGCAAAAGGTGAAGTGTTATATGTTGGTTCATTATCCTTTCCTTTAAAATGAAATAATCTGAAATCTACAAGTGTAACCAGGGATAGAATACCCAGGATGTATTTGATGTAGAATTTGGGCTGCTCGGGAGAATGAAGAAACTGTTCCCATGACAAACAGTGATACATTTCAGCATCCTTTCTGTAATATTCTTGGCTCCACAAAAAAAAATAAAAATAGAGCTTTGACACACTCAAGCAGCAACAATGGACTAACTTCAGCATAGCCCATAAACAACGTAACAATGACAATCACACTTGTCTATTGGCTTGTAGCTTTTTCCAATACCCACATAAATGACATGTTTTCACATTTGGTAAGTCTACAGACAAATTTCAAGAAGCAAAGGACACTATTTTTGCAATTTCAAGACTTGAAAACATTACAGTAATAGCATGTCAGGAATGCTCCCGACTTTTGCATTTGGTGTTCTGCCAGCAAAGTTCAAGACACTTGACTTGGCTCACTCTTCTGCGTTAAGATATCTGCCATCAGATAACAGTGATTAATCGATAAACCTCTTGAAAGGACACCCTCAATTTGTCAAGAACCTTATCTTAGATGCCAGCCTAATCTTATCTGAGTTTTGATGAGATATAGTGCTATGTAGGTTGTGGAAATGGTATACTTACTCCATATCTTGATTTTAGAAAAATATAGAGAGATACATTGCATGTCATTTTGATTAATAAGCTAGCTCAATAAAGTCTGGATAGGGGCATAAGTACAAAATTGATTGCTCAGAAAGAAAACTGGTGCTTATCAATAGTCCTTCATTGAAACCAGAAGGTTACCAGATTCATTCTGAGATTCAGTCTGATTATTTCAAACTGGCAAAGATTTTTTGTGAATGAATGGGATGAAGAAGTCAACTTTGTAAATGAGATGCAATGCAGCATTTCTAATATCCTATAAAAGAGAAATTGAGAAATGGGTAAAATGAGGCAAATGAAAAGTTTTCCCTTAATTTTGCTCGTCTGCTGTGTCCTTTATGCATATGTTTTGCGTCCGTCGGCCAGTGGGACTGGGCCTTAAGGAAACTAAAATCAGCTACACAGAACAGAAGGCTTGGCAATACTAACATGAAACAATAATTGATTACAAAAATAAATATCAGTCAGCATGATATTAGCATGATAATGACCAAAAGGGTGAAAAAGCAAATGCAATTTTAAATTACATCAACAGAACCATTTCTAAACCAAAGAAAGTAGCTATTCTACTCTTCCAGATTCTGAAGCCCCCACCTTGAATATTATCCTTAGTTATAGATACCAAACTTTAAGAAGGATTGAAGTGGGATATGATCAAAGAAGAGCAATGATTAGGGATGATATATTAAATTGTCTGAAGATTAAAACATATAGAAATGCTTAGCCTTGACAACAGAACACCGAGGAATAATAGAATAACATTTTAAAATACCAGAAAATGTCTCACACAAAAGGCCAAAAGCTATCCTTGATCATCCAACAATGCAAGACACAAAATAATTTATAAAAAGATTGATTTAGGTTGAATATTAGGTTCAACCAGTGGTAGCAAGGATGGATATGATGTATCCTGCATTATTGCCTAGGGTATTCCCTCCATGATATTTTTTAATTATCCAGTTGCAGGACCTTCAATTAATCAAAACAATATGAAAAGGAGACCTGATGGCACAGTGATTAGAATGCTGTATTGCAGGATAATTCAGCTCACTGCCAACAGTTCAATCCTGACTGGCTCAAGGTTGACTCAGATGTCCATTCCTGTGAGGTCTGTTAAATGAGGACCCAGATTGTTGGGGACAATATACTAACTGTGTAAATCGCTTTGAGAGGGCTGTAAAGCACTGTATAAATCTAAGTGATATTGCAATTGTTATTACATTATACTTATTCCCAATTTTCAGCATTCAAAACAATTGTTTTAAGAGTACTGTTTTAGCTGTGAATATTTTGCACATCCTTATTATGCCCACGTAAACACAAATATATGTGCATTGATACTGTCCACTTCATAAGGATTTGAAGTAATTTACCATCACTATCACAAATAAAAATAACAGATGACAGGCAGACAGTTAATTAGCAAAGCAGGGCAATTATCAGGAATCTAATATTCAGAGGATAGTGGATGTGCACACCCACCCACGTAAATACATAGAGCACAGGTGTCAAACTCGCTGCATCACATTGCCATCATGTGATGTTTCACAACATTTTCCCCATTCATGAAGCTGGGGTGGACATGGCCTGCACATGATGCATCTGGCCTTGGGCTGCCAGTTTGACACCCCTGACAGCATAAATGGACAAGAGAACTACAGAAAGAGAAAGTGAATGAGATTGGAAAGAGAGGATGGACCAATGTTTAACACATCAAAGCACATCTCAACACCAGTTCATTAAGTTTGTAAAGGATCCAACAGCATCCAAGATATCTTTCAGCCAATTCAGCTCTCTCACTCCAATTGCCATTTTTTAAAGAACTGACAGGCTAAGCTTTAAACACACATACATGGACACAAATGTGGATTTCATTACCACATCTAAACTGAAGGAAATGGGGAAGGCTGCCTCACTCTTGACTCAAGGCAAACTGAGGACAAACTCTGATTATTTCCTTTTCATCTGAAGTGGAAGCCAACCATTGTTTCTTACGGCAGCCTGACAAGTTATCTAATATTAGAAGTTGCCAGAGTAGACTTGCTCAACTGGTTCTGAATGCTTGCAATGTCTTTCTACAATCACAGGATCAAATCTTCTTTTCTGGAGGAGAGATCCAGAAAGGTTCATTTAGCCCCAACATGAAGCAAATAACATGCAAAAATAGGGATCTAATTGTGATTAGGGACCTTGTGCGTAAATTATAATCCTTCTCAGGCATATCATGTAATTAGAAATAAGTGCAGTTGACTGGAGATGACAGTTCTCCCTTAATTCCTTGTGCCTCCAGGATTGTCACCCTTCACAATTTTGAAGAGTAACCATCTGCAGCAGAGGTCTTGGTCCAGTCCTATGATTGGAACCTGGATCTTCCAAGGGTTTAAGTTGGGTGGTATATTCCAATGAGTATACCAGGCTCCCTTGCAAATAGCCAAGTTGTCATTTGCAAGGAATGGCAACAAGGATGATAATAGGTGAAGCTAGCACACACTCACTGATATCCCTTCTTGTAAATTCCGTGAGCTATTCAAATTCTCAAACGAGATGGGCATTTTTTTCCCTATTTCTACAACAATAATAATTAAAACATGAGCTAATGTGAGCTAATGGACTAAAAACTAAGGGGTAGAGAAAATAAAGGTTTATTGAAGCGAAATCATTTTCCCCAAATCCTCAATTGAGGATTGAAGATGGCAGATGGGAGGAGAGGATAAGAATCTTGGCAATCCCCACTGGCATCCACACTGACTGATTGACAGCCCAAGAGAAACCAGCCAGCCCAAGAGAAACCCCAAATTCTAAAATAATTTAGTATTCGTTTAATTGTACCAGACCGTGAGTTCCAGTTAGGAGAATGCAGTGAAAATTCTAACCACAGGGGACCATCGCATGATCTTTTCTTCTGGTTTTTACTAGCCATATCAGAACCTTCTTCCGATATATTGAACATTTTTTTTCTCTTTGTATTCTGTTCCTTTTTTTTTTCCCTTGGAGTTTTAACTGCACTGCTTTCTTTTCATTTTAATCTCAACTGTTTGCTTGATGCATTACCTTGTTATGACCTCTTGAATCCTTTCTTGATTAGCTGCTGTTGCTTGGAGCAGGAACTGCTCTTAAATTCTTGGAACTTCTCTAAGCTACTTGGGATGATGTGAGTCACATATGCTCTTTCCTGTCTCTCTCTGTCCCCTTTCTTCCAAATACCAGTTATGCCTGTCTTGGCTCTTTTTCTCTCCTTTCTCTATACTGCACCTGAGCTCAGGAAGTGCCATCTGGTCCCTCCTTTTCTCCTGATCTTCATACATTTCAGGTGGAAGCTTTATAGCTCAAATGACTTGATGTACCATTTGTCACATCAATTTTCCATGCATTTTTTCACAAGTCCATTCCAGCCCCCTTTTTGCTCATACAATTATAAAATGAGAAGAAACTCCTGGCCTTCATCGGCTCTACTTTTGCTCCTCCCACCATTCTGTCTCATCAGCTGTGTTGAAGAAACACTGTGTAACCACCAAATTCTTACACTCAATATATTCCCATAGTCCAGTTCTATTATCAGTTTACTTCATCATACCATTGGCATATCGAGTTTGTTGATTTACTTATAGCAATAAAACATCTCCTGGTGACTCACATTTTGACCAGGTCTGAAGTGAAGGAATGGCTTTTCCCATGTCTCCTTGTCCATCCTTAACTCAGGAAAAACACTGCCACCAACAGATTCTTGATTCTGTCTGTGTGGAGAGAGACAGATATTGTATTTTCGGTCAACTGTTGTTGCCTCCTTCAATGAGAACAAGATTGACCAATTTGATGTCATGCTGATGTTGTGTGTTTCAGGAGGGATCATTGTGACCTCCCCTACAGTTACCCATCAGAAGAGACTGGCCATTCTGACCTCAAACACATGCTTCCTGACTGAAAGAAAACATAGTCCCATTGGTCTTTCTACTGATCCTGCCTATTGAAGGACAGAAAGATGACCCATATGCTTTTCCACTCCTTCTTTCATAGTGGGCAAGATCTGAAGAAGTCTCTCTCTCTCTAGGAATTGTGTCCTTATAGTATCTGGAAGAAACCAATGAGCCTGCCTTGCCACAACTGTCTGAAACTGAATGGAAAGTAGAGAAGAAAAATAGGCCTCTGTGCTAAGGCTGCTAACCTGCTTAATGAGACAGGAATCCCTGCATCCCAAACTAGTGACAAGGCTTTTAACTTTCTTCCACTAAAATGTAATTTGTCCATCTTGAGCAGGCTCTGATGTTCTCCAATGGTTTTAGGATCCTGTCTCACTTTTGCTACCTTCCAATTGGAAAGCCCTTCTTATCACATTTTAAACATTCCCCGGGTCACACCAAAATAAGAATCCAGTGTATGATTTCATCCTGCATTAGTAGAATGGCTAAAAAAGCTGTTGTGGTCCAACTTTTTGTTTGTTTTTCAAAACTGGCTTTACAGTCAAAGTGGATTCCTGTTTCTACAGTATTTGGCAGCTAAATGCTGCAGAATATCCCGAGTGGAGTACTATCAGAGGTTGCATTCAGCAGGTTCTGACCAGTTCTGGAGAACCGGTAGCAGAAAGTTTGAGACGTTCAGAGAACCGGTAGCAGAAATTTAGAATAGTTTGGAGAACCGGCAAATTCTACCTCTGACTGGCCCCATCCCCATCTATTCTCTGCCTCCTGAGTCCTAGCTGATCAGCTGGGTCTTCTTTTGTTGCCCTGCACAGGAGAACGGATCTGGAAAGCAGGTTAGTGGGATGGGGAGGGAATGGATTTTGCAGTAACCTTCTCTTGCCACATCCTCCAAGCCATGCCCATAGAACCGGTGGCAAATTTTTTTGAATCCCACCACTGAGTACTATCAATAGGGCTAGTAATTGGAAGCATTATCGGCCTGCAAACTATTTCCTACTGATAAACTTAAATGGTTCCTTAACCAAGATTGTCCATCTTGAGAAAGAATAAAATAAAAGTGGAAGGAATAAATGCCAGCACACCCACTGTAAGCAGTTTTAGCATCCAGCTTTCAAAAGATAACTCCCCGTTTATGCAACAACCAACATAACAATTATAGCAAACCAACATAACAATTGCATTGAAGAAAGAAAAGGGGAAAATTGATTCAAGTAAGAAGCCTTATACTGAAACACAGGTAAGCTCATTTAAATAATCTTTCATCTCAATTTTGACATTGCTAATTGAACTGTTAAGAGAGATTTGGTAATCCTGTGGCAATCTATTCAGCTGTTTTAATGCAACCAATCTAGAAGTTTTAAACATTCTAAAAAACCTTGCAACTAATAGATTTAAGTGGTTCATCATAGCACATGGAATTCAATGAATAGTTTATACTGTATTCCTTAATGTTAGTCACAAGAATATTTGTGTCAATCAGGGGTGTCAAACTCAAGGCTCAAGGCCCAGGGCCCAGATCCGGCCCACTGGGTGCCTAGATCTGGCTCACAGGCCCATACTGGAAACAGTGAAGAACTGGCCCACAGTGCCTCTGCCAGCGGAAAGGGAGCTTGAGGAGATTGCATATGGCCCTCATGAGCTCCATTTTCGCTGGCAGAAGGCTGCAGGAAGCCATCATGGCTGAAAGTGGAGCCCAGGAGGACTGACATGGCCGAAAATAGAGCCTCAGTTAGTGACATTGAGTTGGCCACTCTCACCCTGGTCAAACACAACCTTGATGCAGTCCTCAATGAAATAAAGTTTGATACCCCGGTGTCAATCTTATAATGAATTCTAATGTCTTGAGAATACAGAATATAAACTTTGTGATCCAATAAAGATAGGCTTGCATCTGATTATTATTAATATATCTGTCCTAATATCAGAGATTGAACATATGGTATCTTTATAACAGTAGTAGGAAACTTGTGGTCTTCTGAATCTCTGCTGACCTGATGAAATGGTAAAGCACATGAAAATTACAACATGTAACCTAAGATAAGCTTGGCACAATTTTAATTTTAAAGATCAAAGGAAAGTCCCTTCATCCTCTCTTTCCAAGCTTGAAAGCAGGCAGTTGGAGTTCCTCCTACATGAAATTTAGTTCTGCTCATTTGTGTAAGTTGAGGGTTGTGTTTTCCCCTCACAATCTTTAAGTCAGTCTTGACTCCTAGTGATTGTCTGGACAAATCCCTGTTGCTTTGTTGCAGAAGTAGTTTGACACTGTCTCCTTCTGAGGGCTGAAAGAGAGTGACTAGGCCACGATCTCCCAGGTACTTTGATGTCATAAGGCAGGACTAGAAATCAGTCTCTTGGGTTCAGCCCAGTGTGAGCAGAACCGAAGTCATGTTGGATGACCCATTGAATTGAATTAAGGAAGTGTGTCTCAAACTCAGTAGCTCTGCTAAATAAGAAAGTGTTCCAGTTTGTGCACAAGAGAAAAAACAAGATAAGGCTAGAACAATGGGGAATTGTAATAAAGTGCTGCGATGTCAGAAACCATGTAACTGCTTTTGCTAGATAGGGAGCTAGTATGAACCTTCGAAATATATGTGTCAATTTGAAAACAGAAAGAATGTGAGCCAAGCCCTTGTACGAGGGGGCGGACAGTTAGGGTATAAAAATGCTGCCTGAATTTTGCTCTGGGTTCCTTCAATGCCTGAGGGAACCCGTCTCTGCAGACACGTGAATAAAACCTTGTTTTCCTTGGATCAACGAATCTTTTGGTGGTTTTTTTATCTGCTTCCAACTCACACCAGTGTCTTAACCATTAAACCAATTTGGCTCTTTTTGTGTCCTATTTATGCATCATCATAATTCCACTGAGTAGTGTCTTCCTTCGAAATATTTCCAATGCAGCTCTTTGCCAGAAAGTTGCCCATTCCAGTATATAAGCTAAACAGTGAACAGAGTTCAAACATATATTTGCACTGGCTTTCTATCTTCTAATGGCAGGTTTCATTGTCAGTCTGTCCATGTGCCACCATCCAATGGTTTCATCAATGAGCCAGAATGCCAAACACCTGTGACTTTTCATTTTGTTTTTTCCACAGAAGGAGTAGGTATACTCAGCATGGTATAATTTTAATCTTCATCATCTTGTTTAAGGGAAGCTCCTCACTGTACATCATAATAGGAACATCGTGTACTTACAGATCCAACCTTCTGAAATACTCATGCATCTTGGTATTTGAACAGGCTGCAGAAAGAAAGAATGAAAACCCCAACACCTGATATTAACAGATCAGGAGTTTAAATATTTTTTTTCTAACCACATTTTGTGGAGCAAGGGGAGAACAAAGTATTGAGGCCAAAGCTTGTCTTCTAACTAGTATCTCAATTTAACTCTGCAGTTCTGTGGACTTTTGCATTTCAGTCAGTTTTTTGCATTTCAGTCAGCATTTCAGTCATATCCAGTCAGTTGCTTCTCTAATGAATGGAAGGCAGTAGAAGGTTAATAGTTGTGTCATTTAGGAAAAGGAAATATTCAAGAAGCTAACTGGAGGTCTATTTATTCCTGAGGAAACAACAAAATAAATCAAAATTACATTCCAAACATACATTACTTTTAATACAAACATGGAGTTGGAAGTGTTGGGTAATAAATATCCTTACCTCAAATGTGTAACTATTCTACAGGTTCAAAGTCGAGTAAGAAAAATATCTTATGTGGTTCAATATTTGAGCTTTCAAATACTTTGCAGAGACTGCAAGAAAGCCATATGGTTCCCTCAAGTGCCTTCGGAAATAAGTGACTTGTAAAAATGTTTCTTTTAAAACAAAGAAATGCTGACATTTTCTTCCTATTTTACATATAATTTGGGGGTGGGTGGGTAGGAAACAAATCACTGGAAGAAAAGTGCAATGTCAACATCTAGGCAGCGCACTCCTTAAAATAAATTCCCTCTTAAGAAATTGCTGTTAGCCTGGTTGATATATTTTAAAATAAAACAGCCATGACCCACCAACACTAAACATGCCTGTGTTAACAAGGAGTTACAATAAACACAAAACCAGAAGCTTGTGGAAGGTGCTTGACCATCCCGGCCTGCTATAATCATAGCAATGGTTTTGCTTTGTTTTGTAAACTACTTATTGTTAGTAACAGCAAACTGCACACATCCCAACATAGTCATTCAGAGAGAGAGAGAGAGAGAGAGAGAGAGAGAGAGAGAGAGAGAGAGATCTCCAGTCAAGCAAGAACTTAGATGTTTGCAATGATATTTTTTTTATTTAAGTCTACATTACTTTTCATTGATTTCTTAATTTCTCCAAATGATTTCTGACCTTTAAGGCATTTATAAATATCAGAATAAAAGACCCATTCCAAACACAGGGATTAAGCATCAGTCTCCATAACACAAAAAGCAATATGTACCAAACAAGGTACAAAAACAATATTTCACTCAATTATTTTAGAACTAGAAAACATGAATTTCTTGGCCTAAGGACAAAAAGGGAGAACTTCCAATGATATAGAACTAGAGCACCTATATACAATCATATTAGCTGCCCATCAGTATCCTACTGTTCTCTCTATCAGCCCTTCTTGATTTATGGATCTTGTAGTTGCTATTGATGTCTTGGAAAGCTCTAATCTTGTGTGAATTATAGAGTCCTCTTACTGATGATTCCAGAACAACTGACAGCATGTTTTTTGGATTAAGTGCATTCTGTGGATATTAAGCCCACATTTTTGGAAAAACAGCCTCTCTGTAAAAGGCTTAGTGATCAGAGCCTTTAAAAACATTTGCAGTGGGAACAGAGGCAATATTTGTATGTAACAAAGAGGCAGAAAGAATGTTGGATGCTTTGCATGTTAAAGGCTCTGGGAAGCTCCATGTGGTGGACTTCGTTGTAAAACTTAAGGTAAAGTTTCCCCTCGTACATACGTGCTAGTTGTTTCTGGCTCTAGGGGATGGTGCTCATCTCCATTACAAAGTCTGAAGACGTGTCTGTGGTCAAGTGGCCAGCATGAACAAATGCCGAAGGCGCATGAAATGTTCTTATCTTCCCACCAAAGTGCTCCCTATTTTTCTACTTACATTTTTACTTGCTTTCGAACTCCTAGGTTGGCAGAAGCTGGGACAAGTAACAGGCGCTCACTCCATTATGTGGTGCTAGGGATTCAAACCGCTGAACTGCTGACCTTTCTCATCGATAAGTTCAGCGTCTTAGCCACTGAGCCACCGCGTATAAAACTTAGGTATAGCTAAATAATTTTCTTATTTTGTTTTTCGCTTATTGTGCAAGTATCTTCCAAGACCTTGGTTGCTGCAGGTCTACCCAGTAAGATAGCAATCATGTTGTCAATTACCGTGGCACCAAGAAGTACTCTAATTCTTGTATGATGCATTAAAATCCTCTAATGCTTTGTTGGAACTATGGAAGTACTATTTGAAAGAAAATTTATCATGAACCCTGAAGTAGGTTCTAAGATTGCTTTTGTTTTCTCCAGAGCTAATTCAATTATATCAAAAACACTGAGATCTTTGTCTCTCATGCCCAGACAATATGTCAGATGAAAAGATGAAGCATGAATGAAATAAAAGTCATGAATGAAAAAGCTTTCTCCATGGCTGCCATTGTAGTGATTGAAATCATGATGGGCAAAGGAGAATATTTATATACTTAAACAATAACCCAGCCCTTTTTACTGCTTCTTGATCTTTGTTCTTGAATATATGCCCTCAATATCCAAGCTGGTTGAATAGGGTTTTAATTTTATTAAACAGTAGTTTCACATAGTGAAGGAAATACTTCCTAAAAATATAGCTAACTTAATGGAATTCTTTCACGTAAGTAACAGTGATAAGTACTGAAGAGTGATGTGTAGAAAATGGACATCTTTGATACAGGATAAGTCTAATCAACAATTATGATGGCTAAAAAGTCCTGGGATAAATTCAAAAATATTGTTCGGGTGCACAATGTAGGTTTCTGGCTAGAAAATAATGTGTCAAGCCTACAGGTTTTAAACTCTGCTTGTGACTTCATATAATCTTCTGATAACCCACTGCGGGAAAGAAAAGGCCAAACCAGATCAAACTTTGCGCCTAATTTAACAAGACTTATTCCTTGAACTATACCTCCAGCTGTGACAACTAAATATAGAAATCTCTAAAATCAATCTTTAATGCTGATGCATACATGGAGTTAAATTACAGTCTGAAGAGGTGACATGTCCCTTGCTTTCTGTGCTTAACTTTAAATGGAAGCCAATGCTTAAGGAGTGTTTTTCAGTGGAATTTTGCATTTCTCTAAATATGACATCATATAGCAAAATTTCAACTTGTTTCTCATTATACAGTTAGTGCTTGGAGTAAAAGTGAATCTAGGAGTGAGCTTCTGAGTGCCCACTTTATATCTTGTTGGATTTTAGACAAACTCAATGGTTTTTCCGTTTACTGCATATAACTTTTCTGCTCAGAATATCTTGAATATGATTTATTTATTAAATTTGTATGGTGCCTGTCTCACTATCAAACAACTATTAATTGGTACAGGATTTTATTGTAGAAGCTGTTAGAGCCTTAGTTTATCTTGGACATGGACTTCTATTAGAACAGTTACCATGACTGATAATAAAAAACTCTGATTCATAATTTCAGGAGGCAACCAGATCATCTTCACTTATTAAAAATTAAGGTTAGGCAACCTGTGTCATATGGGAATCTCCCTAGTGTCTTTTTGAGACTCTTAGAAACCCCGCCCATGAGTAAAATTAAATTATTTTTTGGGGGAAAACTGATAGATTTAAAGAGCAAAATAATCATAGGTTACCAAATATCCCACTGCAAGCCTCAAGCAATAAAGTAAGGTTCTTGGCTACATGAAAATTGATTATACTTATTGGCAAAGTTTCCTCTAAATTCATGAGGAACAATGGCTTGGTTTGTTGGCAACTTCAACACAGCTCCTAAACATGAAATAAATACAAACTGTCCCCCAGCTGTGCAGTAAAAAGAAACATTTTCTAACACCAAAATGCTTAGGATCTGGATAATTATGACAATAGGTGCAGATAATGTTAAGAAATTTTATTTGCCTCTGTAATGAAAGCACATAAATTACAAGTGGAGGAAACATCATGCCACAAAATTGCATAGGGTTCTTACAAAAAAAAGGTGAATTTTGCATCTAAAGGCTGAAAATTTAAATTATATACATGTTAAATGATTTTTTTTCTAAGTGAAAGCAAAACCACTATTTCCAATCAGCCAATCACATACATTATTTATACCAATGTTCAATAATGTTAGTTTCAAATGAAAGCAAGCCCTATATAAATCTTTCACAACCATGTTGACAGTTAAAATGTCCAAATTCTCTGTGTGAAGGTCTGTCGTAAGCTGCTAAAACAATTCTCAGTAGTGTAACTGAAGTATACAGTGGAGCCCAATGTAATTCAATGCAGCTCTATTCTCTATAGCAAAATGTCCACAGTAGATTATTTTGACATGTTTAACACATAACAAGGCAAATACATAGAAGGCACAAGACTCTCACATCATAGACTCCTTTTTCATTACCTTACTTTATTTCAAGTAATATTCATGATAAATGATGTATTACTGCAAGTTTTAACAATGCAAGATATACAATATTACACACTAAAACTACAACTGCAAAAAGGGGCACTGTACAGATATTAAAAAAGTAAGTACAGTCAATGATCAGTTACAAATGTACTGAAAACCAACTACTCTGTCAACCATTAACTTGGTAACTTTACATCATAAATTAAAAAGCTTATCAGAGTTTCTCCTACTTGTCTGAAACTGCAATATATAAGCATGGCAAAGAAATACCTATAGAACTGTTATCAATACTGGACTGTTGTAGCCTGTCTAACTTGAAACAAATTTATTTAACTTTTATCTTAGAAAATGCAGCATAAAACTTTGACCCTTCCAGGTTTTTATATTTAATGATTAATAATATTGATCTTCAAAGTGCAAAAGTAGAATAAATGATAGGAGTCATCTTCTTAAAATCAAAATGAATTTTTTTCATTTCCATTATATCCTCGAAATTACTCCATAAAATGTAAGCAGTTTATCTTTTATATACTCTTAACAATGTGCAACATTTCTTCATGCATGATGTAAATAATGAAAAAAAATACTGTTTAGCCAAAATTTTAGTTTCCTTATGTACACTTAGCATTTAATTCAATTTCTATTTTGTTTGATCTCTATTTATTGCTTGCAATTAAATAAAATAAGTTATTTTTACTGAGCTCCTGAGGGAAAACAAACTACATATATGCTGTTATGTATTCCAACTCCTTACCACTATCAGAACAAACTATGGTTACCTTTCAGTAATATCCACATGGTAGAACAGTAAGAAATGCTGGGAGTGGACCTGTAACTTTTGTAAGGTTAACTATATAAAAGGATAAAATTAATCAGATTTCTTTTATTCTCTTCCCCCCAAATATTTTAGATTTGAAACATGTACATTTCTATACACTTGGGAAATGGCATTTCTATGTGCGTTCCATAGATTAAAAAAGGAAAGATATAATAGCACAAACCAGTTATTGAAAGCAACATTCTTGAATCTATCTTACATTTGAAAGTACTACAGAAGTCTGAATGAAAGATTCTGATTGTGCAACAATTATTTCATAACAGTATCAGTTATCTCTGATGACTGTATGAATCTCTTTCTTAAAGCTTTTAATTCCAGCAGAAGGGAAAGTTCAGCAAGAACTTTCCTGCGCTTTTGATTTACAGAGACAGAATGCGCATATACATATGTGAATTCATATCACATTTGAAGCATGTATAATCACATTATTATGTCAAGAAGAGATTTTGTCTTGGGAATATATTCTAGTAGTAACCACAGTTACAGAGAACTAACACTGATAATTCTCTGTCGAGACACAACCAGAACAGCCAACTATCACTGCACAGAAAGCTAAAGAAAAAAAATGTTTTTTTCTCTCAAAGTGCCATTGTTAAGATGACAAAAGCTTTCAAGATGTAGTTGCAAAGGAAGAAACAAACAATTACAGATACTGTGATAACCGTGGGTGGAATATTGTGTCACTCCTGTTTCATAAAGAGGTGTAAACACATTTACCTGCACAAAACATACTGGTCCCCAAAGAATGCTCCAGCCTGCTTGTAGTTTAAAAATGACCGGTGTAAATATGGCCAGAGACATACTGACCTCTTAGTTTATGCCATTAAACTAAAAAGAAAAACAAGGCCTACAAATAGGATGTAATTTCCATACCCAACCCATTTGTTTTAGAAATTAGTACAATCCCAATAGAGGTCTTCCATATTTGAAGCTGCCCAATGGTCATCTAAAACAAGGAACATTCCTGGGGAACAACATGGTAATTTGCTCTGCCAGAGTAATTTAAGATTGGTGTCTTTGTGGGAGCTGTTAGAGAGGTGTATCAAACACTTTTCCTGGATTATCTTCTAGCTCTTCATTTTGCAGTGGTTTGTGGTTCAATTTCCCACCATCGGATGCCAGTGAAGAAGTTGTAGAGCTGTGATCTCCATCCTCACTGATTTTGCCTTTCATCGCTTCTTGAACAAATTCCAAGATTTCCAGTGGCAGTCTTTTGAATTTGTCTTGATATTCTTGATCAAGTTCAGCCTGTAACTGGAAATGACATCAATATTGTCATAAATAAAATCACAAGGATTTGCCCCATGCTTTTTTTTAAAACAGTAGGAAAAACACACACCCTTGATTGACATTTTCAAATGGTGAAAGGGGAGAGACTGCATTTTGGTTATTTTTCCAGATGTGAATTTGGCATGATGATGGGGAGGAAACCTACCATTGGTTGACTTTCATTTCTTTACAGCATGCAGGAAGATTGTTCATGCACCAGTAAATCATAAAGCAACAATGTTGACTATTACAGCCTGCTTCCCCAAAACTCCATTATTCTGGATGCCTCGGTATCAAACATCTGCATCCAATGCTTTCCAAGTAAGTTGGACCTACCCCTAACAAAATACCATGTTACCAGGGAGATTCTGGGAACTAAAGTTCATCTTGCAAGTACTGGATATGTGTAGGATATCTTATGTGTGGATAAACTTCATTTTGATACTTGGTATGAGATATGCCACATGACCAAATTTAGCTGTTTCTGCCATCATGATGAAACTTGATGGGACTAACATGCACTGTAGCATCTTTGTATTTATTACTATTGCTATTTAGTTTTGTTTTGGAAGACTTTAATACTGAGGAATATATGCTAAATCAAAGATATAGTCAACTTTTATACAAAATGTAAAAAGCTCCACTGATATAACGGACCGAATTGCATTTGCTGATTTACAAACATATTAAATGTATTACAGTGCTTGAAAGAGCACTTGTAATCTATGAGTAATCTGATACCAATTGATATTTATTTGACAATTACATTCTTATGCAATAGGAATTAGTACTGAGCATGAATTAATGTAATAGTAGTTACTATTAGACACTTAACTGTAATAGTAGTTACTATTAGACACTTAACTGCTTATGAAAGAGTGTTGAAACATAACAAATCTAGAGTCAAAAACAATATTTCTGAATGTTGAATTACAAGTAAAAAATCTCCATAGGAATTCAAATGGTAAGGTTAAACCATGATGTTCAGAATTGGGCAAACTATGTACCATATTTGGAAATGAATTATTACTTTAAGTTGGTGACGCCTCACCAGAAAAACACCAATTATCATGAAGACAGAACTGTAATTGTGTTGGTGTTCACTCTTGAAGCTATTAGCCTGGCCTAATAGTCAATTGCAGCAGATTCAATTACAATGATATTTTCTGAATTCTTCCCATGAGAACAGAAATATGTATTTTAAAAAGGCAAAGATAAATGTTTGTTCTTTTCAATTTTGGAATAACAACTCTCTGCTAAATATTAGCATCTGGTTATGTCCTTCCACCAATAAAAATAGACTAATTACAGATGAGATTCTCCACCACCCAACATGAATTCCCTACTTTATAAAAACTGAGAGACCCTCCAAATGCAGAGCAAATTCTGAGGTGCTTGGAAGGGCAACAGGGAGAGAGGGCAATGCATAATCGTAAGATTGCAAGTTCATATCATTTACCTGGAATAAGTTCCACAAAACTAAACAGGACTTTGCAGTAAAAATCATTTATTATCAAGGTATAAAAATACTTGTAATAAATATTTGCATTTTTAATATCCAATGATCTGTTACTTTAGAATATATTTACCCAGAGGAACCAAAGACTGTAAATATGGAACATTTTTAATCATTAAAAGAAGACAAGATTATTTTTATTATTTTTATAATAATATCAGAAGTAAATATCAGAAGCTTAAATATTTTAAATATGCTGTCTGAGGAATTCCAGGGTTGAAGTCCATACATTTTAAGGTCACCAAGGTTGAGAAACGTTGATCTAAATGGTATCCATGATTCCAAGCCTTTCATAAAGTATGTATTAAAATATATAAAATAACAATGGCATCTTTGACTGGAATAGAGTCGTAGCATGTATTAATAACTGTATTATAGGAGGGGATGAATAAAATCTCTCAAGCAATTTTCTCCGTCTCCTGGAATTAGCAGGGAATGAAGGTGGTCAAATCTTCTCATATGACCTTTTGCACTGAGTCTGCTTCCTTGAAACATTTTAAGTAATTTAACACTAGTACAGAAGTACAATTTAGATGTGGCTCAGTGGCTAAGACACTGAGCTTATTGATCAGAAAAGTCAGCAGTTTGGCGGTTTGAATCCCTAGCATCGTGTAACAGAGTGAGCTCCCATTACTTGTCTCAGCTTCTGCCAACCTAGCAGTTTGAAAGCATGTAAAAATGCAAGTAGAAAATTAGGGACCACCTTTGGTGGGAAGATAACAGCGTTCTGTGCACCTTCAGCATTTAGTCATGTGCCAAAAGGTTTAGTCATGACCATGCAGACCTTTGTGGACAGCGTTGGCTCTTTGGCTTTGAAACGGAGATGAGCACCACCCCCTTCAGTCGGGAACGACGAGCACATACATGCAGGGGAACCTTTACCTTTACCTTACAATTAGAAATGAAGAAAAAAATGGGGAAGAGAAGAAGACTTTAGAGGTAGTTTGGGAAACAAGCAGATTAAATTGTTCCACTGATGTTATATGAGTATTGTACTCCAAGGAGATAAGCTAGTGGCCCATGAGATTGTTGAAAAGTCACTACGAAAAACAGAATATCTAACCCCATAACTCAGTGCTAAACACGACCACCAATTACTACACTGAGAAACTGAAAGCAGTTATGTGAATCTGCTACCAGGCTGCCTCCAGCTTTTTTTTTTTTTTTTTAGATGCATAGTGTTGGATCCCAAGAGCTGTGAGGCCTGCAGAAAGCCACCTCATTTTCATTAGTACTAATTGCAGAAGATATCACTGAAAGTCACTTAATGCAGCTATTTGAGGAATACATCAGTCTCCAGGCTTTTATCCAATATAGTGGTATTTCTGAAGAGCCAATCACATAGTTTCCTACTCAAATGTCTTTCCTAAATATGGGGTGCCTGGTAAGGCCCATTATCACAGCTCACTGCTCTTATAAATACTGATCACAGACTTCAGGTACCTTGGAGGACAGAAATGTTTACCTTGCAGTGAAATAAATCTGGAAATATATTAGCCTTGCCAGATAGAGAATGGCAAACAGAAACAGTAAAGTAACTGAAAGAGGAGAATCTTTATACTAACTCAGGCTACATCATTGTTTCTTGTGCCCAATGACAAGAAAGTGCAACAAGGCAGGATTACATCTTTCAACAATGAAAGATGTCAGTACTACAAAAGATAGTTCAAAAGGGAATTTTCCTCCTTCAAAGATTAATTAGAGATAGTCCTTGACTTATGTCCACAATTTGCTGAAGCAAGACAGTTGTTAAGTGAGTTGCACTCCATATTACAATCTTTCTCCCCATAGTTATTAAGTAATCTGGCTTCCCCATTAATGTTATTTGTCAGAAGGTCACAAAAGGTGATCACATGACCCCGGGACAGTGCAACTCTCATAAAACGGAGTCAATTGTCAAGCATCTGAATTATGATCCAGTGACCAGAAGGTGCTGCAATCATTGTAAGCATGAAAAACGATCATAAGTAACTTTTCCCAGTAGTAACTTTGTTGTAACATTGAACAATTACTGTTGTAAGTTGAGAACTACTGGTAATCTTTTTGAATAAAGGTCATTCAAAGACTCTTGCAACATTTGGATGGCAATGAAATTACATATATTTCAATATAAATTTTCATGGTAAATATGAAGAACTTCCAGTATGATTCTGCAAATTGATGTAGAAATATCAGATGGAAAATTTTGATTTTTTCCCCTTTGTTGAGGACTCCAGTCTTCATAATTGTAAAACCTCTGATCAAATATTTGAAAGAACGATATTATATATTTAAAATAAAAGGTTAGTTCCTATTTAAAGCCAAACAGTGAGGTGGTTATTTTATAAATACTGATAATCACTAGAGTCATCTTATAAGGAAAATGGGTGGCATAAAAATTTAATAATAAACAATAAATGATATAAGCCATACAGCTTAAGATATTGTAATATTTTATCAATTGTTCAATATTTGCACAAGCAGCAATTAAAATGGTTTGCAGTATTAGAAAAAAACATGAATAAGGAAACAAAGTTGAAAAGCAGCTGGAGGAAGCATATTCGCCCAACCCCACCTCTATATAATGCTTTTGTGTTGTTTTACACAATGGTTTACAACATTTACTTTGTTATTTTACTTTTACTTTTCCCAACATTATAATGTAGTTGTATCGGGGCTGCCATGAGTTTTTATTTTAAATAAAAAAACAAGGGTGCATCATCGACAAGAGACATGAGTGAGGGAAGTAGCAATGCATATGTGTGAGAGAGGTTTTCTAAGAAAATAGCAGAGCGTAGGGCCTCAATTCAATACCACTGAGTACCACTGACTCAACAGTACTTCTCAATAAACATGCAAAGTTGCAGTATATGGGCACCAGTTAGAGATTTTAGTATTTTTGTAGTGTTATAAAGATGGAATGATTATTCACAAAGTATTCATTTAACTATCAAAATCATACACAGCCCTTCCCCCTGTAGATCTTAACTTTGATATTTAAAAAGAGGACTATTGTCTTATTCTGACAGAAGACAATTTGATTGCTGCCAAAGTTTTCATAGTGATAGCCAATTTAACAGGTACAGAAACACATGATGCAATTATCATGACCTGTGAAGACATTCTCTAAACACACTAGTTGTGAAAAGAAAAATACGGTTAAATATTATGGAGAACAACTAAACCAGTGCAAATATGAATGATAAGGAAAGCTGTTGGGTTATTTGATATTAAAACACAGAATACATATTCACAATGTATCAAATGAGCTAATCTCCACCCTCAGTCAGTAACTCACAATCTACCAAGGTTTGTTTGTTTATCCTGTTTAACTGTCAGATTACGTAACAAGAACTGTCAGTTATTTAAGTAGCTGTAAAGTCAACCTTTGAAATAAATTTTAAACAGATCTTGTGCAGTAAACTACAGATGAAAATCTCAGGAAGTAACTGCAGACTATTTAATTACAGCAGTAAAAAAGGTAGCTTTTTCTGTAAGTTCCATGCAAGAAGTAGTTATTTTGGACTGAAAAAAACCCACAGTGCAAATCTATTTAAAGGAGTCCACACTGATTAGGCACATATCGATTGTTTCTCATTAACAAGTATAGGAGGAACTGAGGGTTGTGTCTTGATGCTTGAATGTTACACTTTTGTTTCTAAATGTTTTGTTGAATTATCTTTGGGGACCCTAGAAGAACTGACAACGAAAGATGATGGAGAATGGCAAATTTTGCATGATCTTACTAGTGACATTACATTGAACTAGCAAACAACTGGTTACTGTTAAACATAAAAAATGAGATATTTAAAATAGTCTGCACAGCTATTCCCTTAAGCAAAAAATGTTAATTTTAAAATATGTAATAACATCCCCCCCCCCGATAATATTACAAAATAAGACTAAGCAATTAGAGCTTCAATTCCCATGACTGTTCCTGAAGTGATCTTTATAGATTTTCACCATTTGCCAGTTTTCCAGTGACATTTCATTCATTCATACATTCATTCATTAGGCACCTCCCCATCCTTCTTTGATGTATCCAACATAACCATTTCCACCCTATCCTAAAGTCTGGAAGACTCAAGAACTTCCAGTTATTACATTCAGTGGAATGTAATAAAGTAAAAATAAATTATACAATTGTTTGTTATCATTACTCATACATAAACTTGCTTAGGAAGCTTCTTTACAGCACCAGCAGTCATGTATCTTGTCTGCCTTGAATCACATACTGCCAATTAATGATCATATGTTTCTTTTCCAAGGTGTTAAATAAAATCCACCTCCCTTGCTTAAATTAATTTTCATTCCACGCAAATTTAAGTATATATTATTTCTACAGTATGGCAATTAATAGAGAACTTAAAGAGGATTTTCAAAGTATACACTGTCAAGAAAATTTTAAATTGAAGAATAAAGTTCACTTAATCATAGGTCTCTCTTAATTATTTTTGGGTGGGTAGAACTGGGGATAGTATATGAAGAATTTTATAGCTGCACAGTTCTTGTTGGTAATTTTAATCTATTGAAGATGAATATTTATCCAACAGTTTTCATTCAGTTAAATCATAAACATCAATATTACTGGAGAGACCTAAGAAAGACATTAAAAATCACAATTTTTTCAATATCATTGACAAAAATATTTTAACCACACCATATTTTAATAATACACTGGATGGTGTTGCCTTAGTGAGGGAAAGGAAGCATGATAGTGATGGATCAGAATAATTTATTTTATCTTTCATGCATGTTTTTTTCTAAAGTAAAACGCAGAAAGTGCCTGTTGGCAAAGTTAGCTTATCTTTCATATTCCACACCATATGCTTTCTATCTTGAATTTTTACAGCTCTCGTATAAGCATGTTAAAACACAGTCTGTCAAGCAAAAACACTTATAAACTATATCTTACAATTAGATCCAAAAGATAAGTACATGCAAGCCAAAATTCTAGCTCTCCAGAACATATCCTGTCCAACACGACAATATGTGCTTGCAAAACTATGTCACAACTCTCAGTATTGAATTTACTATGGCTGCTGTTTAGATGTCTTTGGCAACATTCTGAAGAATCACCCTTTTCCTAAGACGTTTGTAGGGGGTGTGCGTAAGCGCACCAACGTGCCTACCATCCCTGTCCTATTGTTTTTTTTCTAATATGTATCCATTTCATGTATTCATAACTATGTTTATACTTATACCCGTTATAATCGCTTGACAAAATAAAATAAATAAAATAAAAAAATAGAATGTAGTGGCCCAACAACAGAAACTACATAATGCCACATACCTTGCTCTTGCTTTTAACCTTCTTTTGCTAATCTAGTGACGCTCTTTGAGTTTAATTAATAATCTTCCCTGGATGCATTTATATAAAGGATTACTATCAAGCTGACCATTATACACAATTTTGCTATCAGATGGAACATAACAATCAACAGAGTTTTAACTCCATACGGTTTGTAATTAAATGATCAGGATATTTAGTGATTCCATCTCAGATGCAATTCATAATAATCTCCCTAAATATTAAAGTTATGATGTACTTTTATGGTTCAAGTGATTCAATTAATGTTTTTAAAATTACACTATTCCAGTCAAATCAATTTTATTGCATAGGCCCTGATGACTAGAAATAAGATTACATAACACAGTTTTTTAAAAAGCAGTAACAAAATGGCTGAAATTGCCAAAAAAGCTTAGTTTAAAAAGTCAAAAATTATCCTTCATAAAGGCTACTCAAACTGAAACAAGTCTGCCTATAATTTATTGACGAAGTTTGTTTTCTTCTTATATGATTGGTTAAAATTAATTCCTTTGATTAAGTACAGTCCCATACTTGATGTTCATATATTTGTGTGTGTGTGTGTTTTAAAAATGCAGTTTTTTTCCCCTTGGGAATTATATAAAGTATATGAAAGAAGTCGGCAAATCAAATTAGTTTCATTTGCTCCTTAAAAAGCATGTAGAAAATCCTTCTGATTACTGTGGGTGCCATTTGCATAGCTGTAAACATTTATAGAATACTAATTTTCTGTATTCAACTGTTAGAATTTCAAAATTCTTCTTCACAAAGCAAGAAAAAGCAAAGATATCAAAATAACAAGGCTTTCTAATTACAACTTCATCTTTGATATCCTTAAAATTGGACTCTTGAAAGCAATATTAATCTATTTTTGGTATGTCAAACTATGTGTAGTCCCACATTGAGTGAATGATGATTAACTAGAAATGCTGTAATTTGTATTTCCTCCTCCAAGAATGTATGTAGGAAGATGCTGATTAGCTTGTAGTGACATATGTAGGTGGCATTTTGCTTTGCACTTGAAAATTCTTCAAAATAAGTTGCTTATAAATTATCCTAAATGTTCTTACAAACAGAGTTAGAGGAATTCCTGAAGTTGATTTAGATTTCACAAATGGCTGCAGAGCTGGACAAGACTGATGTTTTTCATTAATAATACTGATTTCAGTGTCCCATAGTGGAAATATCTGAGTCACTAAAGGCTGATTTCGGGTCATACCCAAATGAAGATTCCATGTTCAGTGTAATTATGAATATGGGCTGCTGAAGGCTGTTCTGTGCTCTCCCTTCATGTCCTTCCCCTGAAATCTGAGCATGTTGCCAACAGATCCTGGATTAGAGGGATCCTTAGTCTAAAGTTTATCAAAAACCTGTTTGTAAAATATAACCATTTCAATGCATTGTAATCAATGTAAAAAACTTATTGGGACGGCTTTCTCCGAACCCAAGCATCTCTTGTTAGTTTGAAAACCTGAACTTGCTTCATTCTTCTAACCTGCAGTTTCAAACTTTTTCGGCCCATAAAACTTTTAGTATAAAACTTATTGGAATTTCTGATGAAAAAGAAAAGGTGCTATGATAGAAAGTTGACAATAAAACATGCTAAAAGGTTTGTTAATTTCTGCCCATCCATAATGAAAGGACCAATTAGGAACCACTGGCAGATGGAAATCCTTGCTCTGCCCACTGAAAGCTTTTCATCTGGCCTTGTTTGGGAGAAGAGGAGAGAGGCAGTGTTGAGATAGGATGCAAAACATGGCAGCTGTGGCTCCCCCTTCCCTTCACCTGGTGAATAGGCATTTTCCTAAGTAAAGATTATGGTCATCATGTTCGCCTTTCTGGCTATTGCTTACAAAAATTCCAATGGACGCAAGTGTTATCATTTGATTCTCATGGAACCCCATCAAATTCTTATAGAAATTTAGGGCTCCATGGAACAACAGTGTGTGTGTGGGGGGGAATGTGCTTTAGCTTAATCTTTTTGTTTTATTCTCTGCCTCCTCCTGATTCCTGATTTGCTTAAAGCAAAGGACACACAAGGGAGATATAGCTATATGTCATGGTTTGTGGGAACGATGCTGCCTAGGGAACAATCAGATGGAGAGTAAAGAGGGAGCCTGCATCTACATAATAGCAGAGAAAGAAACTCAGAAAGGATCTCCATAACTTAGGCTATAAAAACAGACAGGAGATACGTATTTTCAGACTTGCATAATTCTGTTAATATAGTCTGACAAGAAAGCTGAATTAGATTATCTGTTTATATTTCTTGTCTGGCCTAGCTGGGAAAGCTGACACTACATTTCTTCTGGCTACAATTAAAATAGTGGGAGAAGCAGCAGATCCACAGACCAATGATACAGTTCCTTTTCCCATATGAAGTACTTGGTTGCTAAACTATTTCTGACAAACAACTCAGTTGTCTTTGGAGCCATTCAGGAGGGATCAGGGAAATATTCTGAAACAGTAGGTTAAAGTCCCCAGCAAGAACTTGGAGATAATAAAGTCATAATTGGATTATTATAATTGGGAGTTTCTATTGTGAGTGGCTTTTTCTCTCTGTCAAAACTAAGGATATATAAAATCTAACGGTCACTAAAAATATTCTCCACAGAATTCTTTGCAAAGCAACATTATTATAACAGTACATTTATTCTTTCCCACACATTCTTTATCTTTAAATATGTAGTCTCTCACCAACTCTAGCTAGGTCCTATATGTAAGTTGTTAGCATTCCATTTAACTGTTGTTGAAAAATTGAGAAAAATTAAACAGTTAACAGCATAAAACAAAATGATTATTGCCCATCATCATAAGGAATGCAAAGCACCACAATTTAATGTATAAAGAATTACACTTTTACAGAACGGGGTGCTGGTGCTAGTGGATTGAAGCATTTTTTTTATTTTCTTAGGTATGCAGTAGAACAGGGGTGTCAAACTCGATTTTATTGAGGGCCACATCAGGGTTGTGTTTGATCTTGGGGGGTGGGGGGAATGGGTGGGGTGGGCATGGCCAGTTTGACATCATTCATGTCAGGGGAACCTGTGGTGGCCCAGACAGGGCTGGGAGATCCTCCTGTAGCCTTCTGCCAATGAAAGGAGTTTGGGAGGGTTGTGTGTGGCCCTCCCAGGCTCTGCTTTTGACCATGGTGGCCTCCTTCAGCCCTTCTCGGCTCCATTTTCCTTGGCAGAGGCACCAAGCCGGTCTATTGCTATCTCCAGGGCAGCCCTGGGGGCCAGATCTAAGCACCTCGTGGAACAGTTCCAGCCCACAGGCTTTGAATTTGACACCCCTGCCGGTAGAAGGCTGTGTTTGACGGATATTGCATTTTTCTCCTTACTGTCCTATTTTTATCTTGAATTACTAGAAAAAAAATCTGTAATGTTTGGAGGCTACTCATTTATTTTTAATAACAATACTTTGAACCTAAATTTGAAATGTGTCTTCATGGTTTTAAGAATATCCTTTGTTTGGAGTTGAGAAGACACATAGTCAGCATGTCAGATCATCAGAAATCACTGAAATCCAGGACATTTTTTTGAAGAATCAGTGAAACGATGGGGGGGGGGAGGAGAAACCATTTCACAAACAACCTGTTTTCTTTGAGTCTATTTTATACAAACACACCAAGAGTCACATTTCAATTACCATTTCTTCCTAAATGCAAAGGCTTTAATTTAATACATTGTATTCAATTTGGCTCAACTTGACAGCTAAGTTTTGCTTCAAGGCTTATGTCCACAACTGATATGACATGACTAGATTGGTCTCCCTGTCTTTTTTCCCCCCAGCATCCATCACATGCCATCCACAGTTCAGAAATACATGAGACACTTGAGCAAAGAGAAGGAATCTGTTCCATTCTGGATATTATTTTGTCATTTGATGGATGTCATTGGATGTGTCTCCAAGCCAATCAATAAACACAATTAAATCAGGAAAGAAGGACTGTAAAATATTTAAGAGCTTGCTTATCCAAAAATGACTTTTATATACTTATGTGGCAGAGTTGTCAAATATATATGGTGTTCGTAGGACTCCTGTATCACAAGCTGTCCTGGGAGGTCTTGGTTTGTCAGGAGACATCCATATATATCAATTAGAAAACAAGGAACCTTTCTTTAAACAGCAGAATTGACTAGATGAAGTGCCAAGAGTTCATGCAGCTCTCAATTCTCCCGCCCCCCCAGATCTACTGTATTTTTCCAAAACTTATCAAATTTATTGTGACACAAGGGGAAATACTTAAGTAAATAGCTAGAACATAGGGGTTATCTTACTTTATTTTTTTTAATAAATCTGTAAATAGAACCAGTTCCTGTTTAATTTTTGTCCTAATCTCTTCCGTTATGTTTTGGAGGTTGATCTCTGACATGCTACACTGAGGTTAGGTTTGCCAGGTCTGGGTTGCAAAAGAATACTTTTTCTATATCCCTTTGCTGCCTTCTGCTGGTTGCTAGGATTTTTGCAACCCCAATATAGTGGCTTTATTTGAAGTCCATGTATGGTCATATTCATCCTTGTCCCCAAGTCATATAGAGAAACAGATAACTTTATTCCAACTTAGCACACTTACATTTGGTTCCATTTTCTTATGCTTTAGATATGAGCTATGAATGTTCTTCCTTCCTTCCTTCCCTGCCACAACCAAAACACTCTTGGTGCCTTATAGGCCAGATGCACAAAACTTAAAACCGATCAAAACATGTATTACCTATAGTTTTGCAGGCCCAATAAATTGGTGTTAATATGCTCCCAGTAAGCACCAATAAGCACTTGAGAGCTGTTGCATTTTGGATCAGCTTCACTTTCTGAATAGCCTATAAGGGTAATTCCATTTAAAGCACAATGTAATATTCAAGTTGAAGGATAATGAAGACATGAATTGCTATAGCCAGATCTCTTGCTCCTGAGAGCACCACAATTGGCAAACTGAGCAGCAGTTGTGAGTCCAGAAGGATACACCCCCACACACTTACAAGCCACATCACATACCTGCACCTTCATGGGTCGTGCCTCTCATCAAGGAACAAACCTGATGGCAACGGAAACTCCCCACAAACAGTACCTTCACCCAACTAGGATTCAACTTCAGCCTATATAATTTGTAGCCTCATGCATTGGGAAGAGACACCAGAAGCATCTCTCTCTCTACAGCACAAGGTAGTGGTTTCAATTAGATTTAAAAAGCAGAGAGAACAGAAATTATGCCCGCTTCACCTCACTATAGGGTCAATCTCTCTTCCCCCATTATCACAAAATGAAACTGCTCACTGAGGAGGGAATGGAACCATTGCAAAACAAAAATCTCTATTCCCAACCCCCCATGGATGGTCCAATCAGATACCATGGTGGACAATGTCAAATTCAGCAGTAGCTTTATCTATGTGAACATTTTTTTCTTGGAAATAAAAAAATGATCTGATTTTCTGAGAGTTTCCTCCAAAGTGGTAGTATTAGTGCAAGCATGATAATGGTATCATGCACAAGGCTACTGCTGCACACCCCTCCCCAGAAATTTGGTTCCATGTACATAGAGCTCAGATATGACTTCAGTTCTCTTATTCCTGTAGCATATTATTATTTTGCAAATTAGATGATCCTTAAAAATAGTGTGCCATTTCTCTGTTTCTTCAGAGAGTTTCACTTATGAATCAAGGGTTCACATTCATGAGTTTTTGAATTTGTCCCTATAAAAGAGATGTCTTTGACTACTTGATTTGTTGAGCTATCATTCAAGTGTAGCAATTGCCTTTCTGTGTCAGGAAATGTTTGATTCATAATAAAACCAATAAAACCTCACTAGCAATTAGAGAACTATGAATATCATGCCAGAGAATTGAGTTTTGGTATCTCTGCAATGTTCGTGAGGGTTGCAGGAAGTCTTTACAGACTTTACAGTCTTCTGAGAAAAGGAAACACCGAGGATAGAAACTAAGAAATGTTTCCTTTCAACCCTGAATTACAAATATTCTCCCTTATTGAAACTTGTATTTCTTTAGTCAAGAGAGGAGTCCCTGTTCAGTCATATGTAAGTGACCTTGGGTGAGGTCAAGAATTCAGCCTCCATGTCTTTATTGCTAAAAAAAAAATCAATTATAAAAAGGGAATCATCTTGTAAGCATCTTTGGTGAAGTGGTTTAGTTTGTGGGCATGTGTACAAAACACCTTTAAACTACTCTGGACATGAAACATGTGCACTATCTTGTTATCCCATTCTGCACATCTTTTTAACATTCTGAATACCCCTAAGATTAAGCTTTATGAATGCAGAATGATGGCTCCTTTGAGCTAGTAGGAACTGAAATTCCACATCCCCTTGGCACAGTATGATTAACTCCTGAGAAGCTGCCAACGTTGGCAAAGAAGCATGCAGGATGAAGATACAGAATGGCAGGAACATATGTAATGAGAACCAGTTGAAATATTTTTATTTATTTATTTATTTATTTATTTATTTATTGATTTGATTTGATTTGATTTGATTTGATTTGATTTGTCAATTGCTTACAAGATAATAGGTATAAGTATATACATAGTTATGAATACATGAAATGGGTACATATAAGAAAAATAAAAGAAACAATAGGACAGGGACAGCAGGCATGTTGGTGCACTTACGCATGTCTCCTACAGACCTCTTAGGAAAGGGATGAGTTCAACAGTAGACAGTCTAAGGTTAAAGTTTTTGAGGTTTGGGGAAGAAACCACAGAGTCAGGCAGAGTATTCCAGACACTGACCACTCTGTTGCTGAAGTCGTATTTCCTGCAATCAAGTTTGGTACAGCTAACCTTGAATTTGTATCTATTGTGTGCTCTTGTGTTGCTCTGGTTGAAGCTGAAGTATTCATTGACAAGTAAGTCATTGCAATGTATGATTTTATATGCCATACTTAGATCAGATAGAAGATGGCGTAATTCAAGGTTTTCTAGGTCTAGAATTTCAAGTCTGGGGGCATAAGGTATTCTACAACGAGTAGAGGAGTGGAGAACTCTTCTTGTGAAATATTTCTGGACTTTCTCAACTGTGTTAATATCAGATGTGTAATGTGGGTTCCAGACTGATGAGCTGTATTCGAGTATTGGTCTAGCAAATGTTTTGTATGCTCTAGTTAGTAGTGTGATATCACCAGAGAAAAAGCTGTGTAGGATTAGGTTAACAACTCTTAATGCCTTTTTGGCTATGTAGTTACAATGGGCTCTAGCACTTAGATCATTAGAGATGAGTATTCCAAGGTTCTTTACAGAGCTTGGGTCATCAACAAGGTCTTGACTATTCAGCTTGTATTTTATTTTCTGATTTTTTTTGCCAATATGTAAGACAGAGCATTTATTTGTTGAGATTTGAAGTTGCCATTTGTTTGACCATTCTGATACATAGTCAAGATGTTTTTGAAGGGTAGCAGTATTGTCTGTGGTGTTGAATAGCTTTACATCAGCAGCGAAGAGAACGCAGTTGCTCTTAGTATGATCACATTCTCATCAGCTTTCTTGGCTTTCTCTCCTAACTCCTTCTGCAGGTTTAAATATTACTACAAAAGTTCTTCCAGTGATCTAAAACAAGGGTCTTCAAACTTGGCAAGTTTAAGACTTGTGGACTTCAACTCC
>BLBF01000025.1:4824446-4916080 GCA_015471245.1 Laticauda colubrina | reverse complement strand
CTATCTATCTATCTATCTATCTATCTATCTATCTATCTATCTATCTAATCTTCTATGTTAGGCTGGTGGTCTTAAGAATTCATTAGTTCAGCAATTCAGCCTTCATCGACTGAATGCCTTTAGCCCATTGTTTGGGTGAGTCCAAATGTTTCTTAAGGCCACAATCCAAAACAGATTCATTCAGATAAAGCCACATTGGATACTGAACTTTATTCTCAGTAAGTATGCACAGGATTTCGCCAAAAATGAATGGTTGATTATTCCAATTGGATTAATTCCGTTCATGATATTTCTTGGAATTCATTTTTGGGATAAAATAAATTAATAAATACAAGCTGTGATATATTCCCAGGTGGCTGTAGATTTTCCTTATTAAGAGATCTGTCCCATACTGACAAAATATCTCAATGCCTGAACTGATTGTGAGGTCAGTTATGATTTTCCTCCAACTGAAATTATATGCTTCATTACTGATGAGGAAGCCCCTGAACCTAATGAAGATTATATCTCAGGAGGCATGGATAGTCTTGCACTGTAAATCCTGAGAAGTTCTTTGTTGGCCTGCTTGACAAATATATCAGCAGGTATTCTAAATAATGTCTTTGTACAATCACTTTGTAAAGCTAACTTAAAAGCTCTAGATTTGCTTGTTAGCATTTTGGCCAATTGCCTGAGATGGAATCTTGATTGTTATTTCAAAGATTGCTTCTGGCACAAAAGAATGCAATTATTCCATTATAAATGCAGTACTATATACCACTTATCTTAGTAGCTACTGACACAACACAGGAAATGTATGCAATCTGTAACTCTTGGGTTTCATGTGGCTCTTGTTTTGCTTTAATGAGACCCTTGGTTTATATATACTGTATTTACAGGTGTTAAATCTAAGGCTTTTTTAAAAAAAAAAACATTTTGTCATCAGAAAAAGAAAGAAGGGGTGACAGAATCCATATTTGTATATACCTCTCCACTGTCTGTTTCAGCCTGCCTTCCACAACAGTGTGCCCTCCCCAGCAGATTTCCTTTGAAAGAATTAAGCTTTTGTCAAATAAAGTGTTGACTATTCAATACATAATATAAAACTGAATAGCATTTCTGAACTCTGTGCTTCATGGACGCTATAGTTTTATTATTGTATTCATTAATTTCTACTGCTCATAGTTTCAAAGCAAAGTTTATTGGTAGGATTGAAATTAGCAGGAAGAGGAAGTTAAGATCAACAGTTTATTATTATTTTTAAAAAAGGGATCATATTGGTTAAATAATCAACAGGTAACACCAAAAATTCAAAACATGCAAAGGTATGGGGATGAATCAATGGCTTTTATGTTAGGATAGATATGTATATATGGATAAATATATAGTGGTTAGTTTTACTAGAGAAGAAAGGCAAATGTTTCACTCACTTTCACTAGTCTCATACTCCATTTCTACTTCTGTTTTTCCTCCTCTCCTTCTGGTTCTTCTATGCTCTTTAAAACAAATCCAAGGATCGTTTCAATTTTAGATGAATAGCAGTGACTAAACTAGCAAATGACATTTTTACATGTAGCAGTCAGTATTTTTTGAAAACTTAACAAATAAGAAAAAAGTCCATGAATGCAATTTAGTTTAATTTTAAACATTTCTCCAATTGGTGTCCTCTCTAATAGGTACATGTGTGTACGTGCACACATACACAGACATACTAGGCAGTGAATCCAACTCTGTCTACTCTAATTAGTTTAAAGACAATCTTTTCTCCAAGTCACAAATCTGTATGACAAGCAGAAAACAAAGCTTAAGAGGAAGTAAGATATCCCTGCAAGGATAATGGCATCCTTCACAACAGAGAACAGATCCATCCATCATTTGGGATTTTCTTCTAGTACAGCTAAAGTCAGCCACAATTCAAATAAGACAATTTTTTGACAGAAAATCTGCTAAACAATCAAACAGCTCCAAACCTAGAGAAGCTAAATTGGCATCCCCCTCTGACCACCCCATCCCACCCCTCACCTCATACTCACATACTACATTAATGAAAATTCTGTGTAGGAGAAAACCATTGCATTTCTCCTTTCAAGGAACGTATCTCAATGGTTAAAAAAATTATCAGTGTAAAAGTAATTAGGTGGACCCTAGGAGCACAAGAAGCATATTGCTTAGCATTTCCTCCTTTCAATTTTGTATGACTAGAGTTGAGGTGCAGGGGAATGGATTGTACTATATCTGGATCTAAAACATTTCTGCTATATACACACAAGATATTTTCTTCCAACTGGAAGTGATTCTTCTACTTCACTACTTACCATTGATGCTGTTCAAGGAGGAAATGACTTGAAAGTGAGTACTTGCCTAAAAATAAGCTCCATTTAATTCAGTGGGACTTATTTCTGAATACAAATAAACTGTTCTCTCAAATATTATTTTCTTCTCAGAGGGAAAGTAATTTTCTTCCATATAGTATGTGTGTGTATGTGTATTAGTGTGTGTATGTGTGTGTATATAGCATGTGTTCATGTGTGTTATGTTTGTGTACCCTTTTGAGAGCAGGCAACAGAATTTCATTTTTAATGTATGCCAGTGTGCCCACAATAGAAAATGACAATAAAGGTTATCGTTCTGTATGTAATGAAAGGATGGCACTGCCCATTGTTTTCTGCGACATGCATTCCTGACATACATAAAATTGAGCGGATGTCTCTGCTGAGAGCAGGTTGTTCATTCTAATATCTCCATTCAAAAATATGCAACAAACTCTTTTCAAGAAGTACATATTCAGCTCAACTTGGGTAAGTCAGACATGAAGAGAAAACAATTTTGGGATAATAGCCCGTAACAGTGACATTGTGTCAATAGTTGAGTCTGTCAGAGTTCATCTCAGTTGTTCAATTTCTATAGTACAAGCTATTTATAGAATGTTCTAGTCGGAATGATACTGAACAATTTTAGTTTTTAGATTCACAGATAAACATACTGTGCTGTGAGACTGAAGATAGTCAAAACCTTCACTGAAATAGCTTCTTCTTATTGAACTTTATCAGTAAAAAAAATGTGATAGAAAGTATATGCATATATAAACTGAAATGTTTTTACATATATGCTTGCAGTTGGGAAAAAAAAAAAAAGAAGCCATGCTGTAATTCGTTGCAAAGACTGATTAAAAAAAAAAAAAAACTTCTGCTGGAGTCTACTTTGCACCCACCTCTCAGGGCGAGGATGAACAATTAGTCATAAATTTCCTAATATTTTTTTTTTTACTACTGCAGGTAATACAAATAGGGGAATCGACATGCTGCAAAGGCCCCATTCAACATAGCCAGGCACCTATGTTTTATTAATAATCACCTCATGTAACACATGTATATTATAAGTGCATATGTTATATAATAAGTGCATAATTACAAAAGAGTAAGATTATACAGTTCTGCCTAATCTTTTTCAGCCAGAAACTGGCTTGACTTGGATCCATGAAATTAAGCATTCGCAGTAATAACTCATCATGGGACCAACTCCCCTTCCATCTCCCAACTCTTGTCATCTTTGTAAGATCCTCTGGAACAGATCGGATTAATGCAGTGCAGCAGAAAGAGAGAAAAAGAAAGTCCAGATGCATGACATATGATACTCCCCTGATATATTGTGTAACCCATCAATTCCTTAAAATAAGAAACAAATAAGGGCTATTTCTTCGGGCTCTCTACCAATCTGAAATTCTTCCTTTCTGAACTGGAAGTAGGTCAGTTAAAGCATAAAAAAATTCTGGTTAATTTATAGGTGGTAAAATGTTTTTCAACTTTAGCTTGACTTGTCACTTCACAGAGGTGCCCATGTTGTTTTCTTGGCAGGGGAAAGAAAGTGGCTTCCTGACTTTAAGAATGCTTTGGATTCCCAACCTGGTTTATATCTTCAGAATTCTCTGGAACCTTTCCATCTAATCTGCTTAATTTCAAAGCCCACACAAGATCAGCCATTACTGCCACCTATTCAGACATTTATTAACGTAAAAACAAAGATAATATTGGATATTTATCTTTAATTCTTGGGTTTATAATATCTACCGTAGCATTTAAAATACAATTTGGTAAATTAAAAAAAACAACATAGTTTGATTTCGTATGAGTGTATATTCAAATTATTTTATAAAATAATTGAAATAAAAATCTGACATAGACTTTGTAATTTACCACTGCTCTTTGAAAAGGATTCAAAGTGTTTCTTCACAACAGTATGGCAGATAATCAGAGTAAAAAGTTCTATATAATACTCTCTCAAGCCATGAAGAACCACAGAACTTAGGAAAAGCATAATGGGGGGGGGGAGGAGTCAGTAATTAGAGCAAAAATAGAAAACCTAGAAAATAGATTCTCCTATGAGTGCTAAGAAGAAATTTGGAATTTGGATTCCAGAGTAATTATTTCTATTTAGAGAGTAGCATTGCAATGCTTGGAGCTTGTAATTATTTTGTTTTCTTTTTATCCTGTTTAATTCATGGACTTTGACTAAATGGTTGTACATATTCAGTTACTGCAATTTTCAACTTCTTTTTTCCCCTCATAATATTTATTAAGTTCAAAAGCATAAGTGAAATGATTCAATCACTGTTTAAATGTAGGGGTGGGATTTAAATTTTTTAATAACTGGTTCTGTGGGCATGGCTTAGTTGGTGGGCGTGGCTTGGTGGCCATGTGACTGGCTGGGCATGGACAACTCAACATCACTCACATCGAGGCACGCATCTCCTCACCTGGCCTCTCATGATTGTGGGGATGCTGCAACAGTTGTAAGTGTGAAAAATGGTCATAAGTCACTTTTTTCAGTGCCATTGTAACTTTGAAGGGTCACTCCACACAAGCAAGATACCAGCATAGGAGGGAAAAAACTCCAGAGAAGTTCCTGAGACAGGAAGTCTAGTCCTGTCAAAAACATATTAAGGATTAATAGAGAGGCAGTTTCTGTAAGCAACACCATAATGTTTCCTTCCTGCCTTCCTTAAGGCTAGGTCACACTGGCCGACGGATGCAAAACGTATGCAAAAAGGACACAGTGGATGAGCAAAATTTCGGGGGTGGCTCCATCCGTTGTTATCCGCTCTCAAAAGTGCCCCAAATTTGCATAAACAGAACGGAAAACAACGGAAAGGAACAGACATGGGTAGTACGTAGCGAGGATGGTAAGCGGATGTTCGTAGGAAGCCTAGCGGATGGAAGCGGATGGAAGCAGATGACACATCTGCAGGGCTTCCGGGGGAGAATAGCAAAGCTGACACGTAGCAGAAGGAGCGGATGCATAGCGGATGACGCGGATGCATCACGGACGCCTATAGGATGCATAGCGGATGCGTAGCGTTCACTGCGCATGTGGGGAGGATGAATTGCGTCAGCTCTGCGGATATAAAAGGATGCAGCTTGCAAGCAGTCACCATTCAGAGGAAAGACCTGTGCCAGAGACATATTGAAAGAACACCATGGTTCGTCAGTCAGGGAAGAAGAGAAAGCCTGTGCCTACTCCTGCCAGTCCTGGCAAGAAGGACAGAACCACCATCCCACCCCCTGGCGCTGACTCTGAAGCTGTTGGTGCTTCTGCTGCTGCTGCTGCTGCTGGTGCTCCTGGTGTTGCTGCTGCTGGTGCTCCTCCTGCTGCTGGTGCTGCTGCTGTGGTGGACCAGCCCCAAGGCCCTCAAAGCCCTGCTGCTGAAGCCCCTGCCAGAGGGAGGAAGAGGCAAGGCAAGGAGAAGGGAGAGAGAAAATAGTACTCCATTTCCGAGGACCATGAGGAGGAGGTGCTGGAATGGCTGAGGGAGAACGAGTACCTGTGGAGAAAGGGCCACAGGCTCTATCGCGACACCAAGAGAAAGCAGGCAGTGTGGAGAGACATGGCAGAGAGCCTGGGCTACACTTCAGATGTACTCCTGGGATGGTGGAAGCACATGCACACCTGGTATGGCAAGCTGCACCTGAAGAAATCTGGGCAGGCCGCTGTCAAGCTCACTGACTGGGAGATGTACGTCATGGCCAAGTGCAGCTTTCTGGAGGGTGAGGTCCGCCCCTGAGGAGCAGCCCCTCTGTCAACCCTCTCCCTCAGACAGCCCACAGACAGCCACTCCTCTTCCAGCCAGGAGACAGCTACCATGTCCAGGCAGGTGTCTTTGGAGGGCCCCACGGCAGAGACCCCCCCGACAGCTGCACTCCCCATGCCAGAGGACGTGGAGGATCCCGTCTCAAATGGAGCAAGAAGAAGCAGCCACCAGAGACCAACCCACCCCCAGGTCCACCTCCACAGAAAGCAGGCAGAGAGGCAGACTGGAGGGCCAGAGCCACACTGTCCTGCTGGAGATCAGGGACACGATCAAGATCAGCACAGGTCTTCTTTCTCAGCTGGTCCACAGCGATATACCATCCTCGAACCGCAAGCCCTTCATCATGTACATGAGCCAGACCCTCAGGGACCTGCCCGAGGCCCAGTACCAGGTGATGAAGGAGAAAACCACAGCTCTTCTGCACCACCCTCCAGGCCCAGCTGAACCTGCTCCGACCCACTCCAGGACTGCTCCTCCACCCCAGGTGATGTCACAGCCCTTCCATGGCTTTCAACAGCCCCTCACCTACCAAGGCTACGAGTACCAGGACTTCCCACAGCAGAGGCAGCCCTTCCCAGTCCAGGCCCAAGTACATTGCATGCCACAGATGCCTCACCTCACCCAGCTGCAGACCAGAAAGCCCCACTACACTCCTCCTTCCTACACCCCACAGCCAAGCCCCTCAACAGACAATCTGTCATCAGTCTTGGGCCTCACATCCCAGGTCCTTGATGAAGGGCCTCTCAACCTCACGGGACTGAGTCAGCTCTCTGAGAGCTTCCTGAACACACCATCCCCTGTTGTATTCTCGGGGGCTGGCAACCCAATGGCATCTCAGACCAGCACTCCAGCCACAGCCACCTCCACAGTTCCTGGCCGCTCGACAGCTGAGACCATGGACATGCCTCAGAGTGACTGAGAATAGTGCCAGAGACTGAGTTGTTACCTGTTCACCTTATCTTTGCTTAAAGACACTTTACTTGGTTCATTCTGCTTTTTTAATAAAGTCATACAGTTTACTGAAGACAGTTGTTAAAAAAGTTTGCTTCACACACTTGGTTCCTTTTTTTTACTGAATAAAGTATTGGTGAAAACTTTGAAAAAGGGGTTAAGCTTTTGCATGCTTGTGGGATAGGTAAGGATAGTTGTGGGATGGGTAAGGTTAGTTGTGGGATGGGTAAGGATAGCTGTGGGATAGATAAACCACCAGTGCAAGCATAGTGGGAATGTATGGTCCACCCTCCCAGCTGCCACACATATGGCCCTTTTTTATCAATAACAATGTATTCATTGATCAACACATTTCAAAATAAACAAAGCCCTTTATTAATGCCGTATTCATTGTAGGACCACTCAACATACATGGCACAATCTCATCAGTGTTATGAGACAGGCTCAAGGAAGCATCCATTAACCATCTATCATCCTGTCTTGCCACTCCACTGCTCCAGCTGGGGAGTTGCACCAGTGTTTCAGGAGGTTGCGCTGCTTCTTCTCTTCACGTGGAGCTCTGTTGGGACCTTGTACATCCACAGTGTCTATCAGGTTTTGTCCTTGCCTCCATTCACCAGGCTCCATGTCCCCATTGCCTAGTTGACGGTCCACAAGCCTGTTCTGCAACACTGGGTAGCGGGTGCGCATGAGATTGTGCAGGATGCAGCAAGCTTCCACGATGCTCCTCACGGTCTCTGGGCGATGCTGCATGGTGGTGAGAAGTACCTGGAACCTGTTGGCCAGGATGCCAAAGGCGTTTTCCACCACCCGTCTTGCCCTGGACAGCCTGTAGTTGAAGATCCTCTCTTCACGGGTGATGTATCTAGAACTGTAGGGCTTCATGGGGTAGGTTCTGAAGGAGAAGGCATCATCCCCCACGATGAAGTAGGGCACATCTTGTGTGTCATTGGGCAAGGAGTCTGGATCTGGGAAGTCCATGATGAGGTTGCGTTCCAGCCCCTCCTTGAGGTGACTGGCGTCAGCATCAACCATGGCAAAGAGGATGATACTGAAGAAGCCCTTGTAGTTGTGATAAGAGGACCCTGAGTTGGCTGGAGCTTTGCAGGCCACGTGCTTCCCATCTATGGCTCCAACGGTGTGGGGAAAGTTCCACCTCTGATACCACTGTTCTGCAACTTTCCTCCAGCCTTCTTCAGTGGTGGGACACTGGAGGAGCTCCTCCACGTATTCTTCGATGATGGCCTGCACCACTTTTCTGACCACTTTGCTGATGGTGTTGTGTGGCACCCTCCAGGCATACTGCATGTTTCTGTACGTGGTCCCAGAGGCCAGGTGACGCAGAGTCAGTGCCACCTTCAGTCCAGGGTCCAGGCTGGGACGGAAGTTGGTGCTCGGCTTGGTCAACCTGGATCTCAGACGCTCCACAATTTTGTCAAACATGGCTGGTGGCATCCTCATGAAGTGCTGAAATGCACGAGTGTCTTCATTCCTCAGTTCCACCATCAGCTTGTCATAGAGTCCAAACTCTACTCTTCTCCCGATCCATCGTCGGACCCACACAGCTCTTGGACGTCTCCTTCTTCTCCTTGCATAGAAAAGGTGAAATAGTCTGAAGAGGGCTTGGTTCTGGTGTTGAATGATGGCAGCTACCATAAGGAGTGTGTGATGATCCATGGTGGAGATCAATGTATGATGTGGAAGAGCAAGACCAAAGCTGAAGAGGTCTGCACACCAGGGCTGCTGGACTGATGGTGAGATCCAGGTGATTTCCTCCCCCTTTTTATAGGAAATGTCGGTTTTCCGCTAGGTGTCCTTCAACATACTCTAGGCATACTCCAGACATCCTAAATATCCGAGATATGTCCCATATACGAACGTTTTGTCCGTTTTAATGCTTTATATACGAGATGCATCCGCTTACATCCTTTCTATTTCCGTGCTACTAACGCTGTGTGGATGTTCCATGTACCTTTCATTTCCTCCCTCTTTCCGCTTTCAGCTGCAGCGGATGTGAGTTGAGGGGATATCTAGAGGATGCCGAGAGGATACAGCGGACGTGTAACGGATGACAACGGATGTAGAACGTTTGTTGCCCGTATGTGTCGCGGATGTACATCGTATGCGGCAGAAAGTTCATCCACTCAAAAAGTTTTGTGCAGCTCAAAACTTTTTGAGCGGATAAAATAGCAGTAGATGGATGTTTGATGGATAGAGCGTATGAAACACGTACACAGTGAGTACACAACGGATGCATTGCGTTTTCCAACGGATGGCAAGCTTTTTTGTCCGTTTTACATCCTCTTTGCATCCGTTGCTGCAGTGGGACATGGGCTTTATAGGATTAGGCCAGTAATTTCTTCTAACAACCGATTCTCCGAACTGCTTAGAATTTTAACAACCGGTTCTTGCAAATAGGTGTGAACTGATAGAATCCCATCCCTGCTTAAATGGCAGACTGATAAAGGATGGGTGAATCTTTCAATTGCTGTTTCTTATTTTTGCAAATATATCAAGTTTGGTTTATTGTACTTATTTCGACATTTTCATGAAAATGAGTGTATATTAACATGCTCATTTCTCTAAATTCACATTTTGTTTGCAATGTGTTTACACAGTTATTGCAAATGGTTTTCCTAAATATTGTACATTTTTGTTTTGTATTTCCATGGATTTTGGTAAATTATATTGCAACATTTAACTGCAAGTTTCAGGCAGTAATGAGAAGGCAGGCTGAATGAAAGGTTGGATAAATTTAGTCCATGAAATGGGATAAATCTATTTGCTCATATCTCCAAAATATATTAGTAGCTTTCTATTAAAGGGGTCTCTCTAATAATCACATTCTTCTGCTGAGAAAGCAATCAATGAAAATATAATAAAAATCATAGCAATAATTTTTCCAAACCATTCAATGTAACTGTAAGTTTAAGGAACTTAATTTTTAAAAAGACAATTATAAAGAAACCATCATATTTGAGTTATTTTTATTTTTATTCATTTTATCTTGTTGTTTAAATGTTGTTAGCTGCTCTGAGTTATGAATTTGTAATAAATTGAAATACCACTTTGCACGTGTTTATTCCTCGTTTTTAAGATGTCACATCTCTTTATACTGTTTTCCACATGCAGAATAAATAAAAGTTATTTGTAAAGTTGTTTATAGACATTATTATACAAATGCTATAATTCTATTTTAATAGACAATTAATCCCAGAATTATTATAGGAATAGCTATATAGGTAGGAAGCTATTTTAAAGTCTGAAAAAAGATACATGTTATTTTTAAAAATAAATAAATAAAACAAATAGTTACAATCCCTGAAATTGTCTTTGTTTATAGCATCCCACTTGACCACGGAAGAACTTGACAGAACTTATACACCTGACAAGAAAGAAATAAAGTTACTGACAATTTTCCAGTTTGTTACATTAATATTATTTTATTATTATCATATTCTAACTATCAGGTGTTATACATTTACTTGCCTGATCTACAAATTTATGGCAATCAAGACAGCAAGATTTTTTTCCTTATCTTGTTCTTAATATGTCTGTGGAAACGCAGGCATCTCTTACAGACAGCTTTCCCTGGCCTAATCCTATCACCAGAGTCATCTTTACAGACTTCTATTTGAATTTAGCTTTGATTCACTTTGCCAGATGGTACAAGATGAAACACAGGAGCTCAACACAATGGTTGACCTATTTACTCAGCCCAATAATCTGCTGCTTAATACTTGTTGAGAGCATACTTTAAACAAAGAACTTTTCTTTCCTCCCCTAATGTACTTTCACACTTTGACTCCTGTGCAAACACGAAAATTCAATGAAAACTTTTTTATTACAGTAACTTAAGGACCCAAGAATGCCTAACATTCTCCCTCATTATCCCAAGGAACGTGCCCTTGAGATGAATTATAAGTCTGCTGTGTATAGATAGAATTCTTTAGTTATATTTGTTTGTCTTTTTTCTTCCTAACAAGAAGGGTAAAAGAAAAAAAAAAGCTGAACAAAAAGTATACTTTGGCTTTTCTAAGATTCATTATCCACCTACAGAACTAGTCTTTCAATGAGGTCAAAGACTATTTTTAAGGGTAGCGTAGGGACCAAATTCAGCTCATGCTCTGAATTCCAAAAGTAGCCAATGTACTATTCCTGATAACAATGCTGTTTGAAAAAGGTGAAATTGTGGCCTCAAGAATTCCTATATGTTATCAAATCACTGTAAAAACCATACGGTTATAGAAAGGCAGTTCTGCAAATGGCCAGGGAAAGATCATAGAGTGGTCCCTGGTACAATATATATACTTTGTGGGTTCTGTCCTACAGATAAAATTGCTGGTTCTCAGGAATAAAACTTGAAATTTTATTTTGCCTGAGAAATTAAAAAGCACCACAACTGGTCCAATGGTAGCTTAAAGAAATGTCATTAAAAACCAGGCCAGAACACTTGTCTACATATACACCTACAATATAATGTAAAACAGAATTTATTCTTCAGTGCAATAAAGTTTATGTCACATTTATTTAGGTGTAGCCTGTTGAGTAGGAAACTATCATTAATTATCATTAGTATTAAAATTATCATTATATTTTTCACTTCCTTCTGTGAACTCATTATTTACTGTCCTCGCCTATTCCCACCTCTTCATGAGAAAGAGATAAGAGAGTATGTGATAAATATACCTTAACTGGGATAGGGCTTCATGTATCTTAATATGGTCTACTCTTTGAAAAGTTATGCAATCATGATTTTTTATTCCCTTTGTCTCAGAATGCTTTGTTACATTTGCTGCAATCAACTTTCAGACAACTGCCCAGAGATTCAACATTGCTCAGTGTCTCATCAGTCAAAGCAGATATTTTGATGTGATATGAGGCAGCTGTATAGCTTATTATTTACAATTACCAAATCAGATGTATGCAGTGGTCAAAAGGTCTTGATAAGCATATTGAATTTACTGAGTTATAAAAATTGATGAGAGGGGTTTGCATTAAATGCATGGCCTGTATTCGGCAAGATCACAGGTGGGAAATCGGCAATCTGCAGCTGTTGTTAAAATATAATTATATATGTAACATTTCCCCAACCCTGAATTACACGCTGTGCTTATTTTTCTTACTTGAAGGCAGAAAGTTTGTTTTAATATATTGGCCAAAATAAGCCTGGAATTTTGTCCACCACGATAGGAACTATATACAGAGAAGAGTGAAACCATTTCTCCTAAGGAGCTGCAGTTTTGGAACTTGTGAAAACATCCATCTCTTTGCCTCAGAGATTACTCTTCTTTTGATTGATTCTTGTTTTTAATATGTTCAGTCCCCTCAAACATAGACAAAAAATGTTTATTTTGTTGAATAGGAGACTGTGGAGAAAGGAATGTGATTCTGAGTACAGCTTCAGATAAAATGTCACCAGAGAAAAGGAAAACATGACTGATGCCAACTTTCAAGATAATGACAATTCAAAATATTGTGTATGTGCATGCCAAAGCTACTAATTTTCTTCTCCATTGAACTTAGCTGCTAATTGCCATTGTCAAAAATAAATTGTCAAAATCTCATGCCAGTCTCAGTAAATCTGAAGCAACTTAGCACCATGAAAATGGGGGTGGGAGGAAAAAAAATACATTGTTGGTGTTTGTTGGGATGTGATTTGTTTCAGCAACAGAGATGTGACATTTAAATTAATGTGCAATTTACCATGAAAGAGCAGTAGTCTTTTAGAAACTCCCAATTTGTTCTAAACAAACGGCTGCCAAGAAAGAAAAATAAATCATTATGGACTGCTTCCTTTAAAATACTGAATTCAATGAGCGACTTTGGGTAATTAAATGATTGTGAATTCTGATATAAACTAAATTTGAACCATACCTGCCAGAACTAATGTGTTGTGGTCCGCTGACAGCCTGTGGAGCTGGCAGCAGAGTCAGACAGTGAGGAGGAATATGGGCCAGACCTGGAGTCTGGGGAGGGCTTGGATGAGGGATCTGTATCTGATACAGAGATAGGGCCAAGGCCATCTGAGAGTTATGTGCTGACTCCGGAGCCTCCAGAATCTGACATCAGCGAGGCAGAAGAACAAGGGGAGCCTGTTCCCAGTGTGCGCTTGTGCAGAGCTACCAGAAGGCAAGAACAGTTAAGACAAAAGGGGCGACTTGGGAGTAAGGCATGGAGATGACTGCCCCCTCCCATAAGACATAAAGGAGGAGTAGAAGGACATGAGCCTTTGCAGGAAGCAACTTTGTTCATTCTGGTCAGTTTAAAATCTGAAGCTCCATGTTGACTTTGTGCTCTGTTTGGCCTTGTATAGCTAATTGGCAATTTTGTCATTGGTAGCTTTTCCAGGGAGATAAAGGTGGGTGCTTATCAGCTTTATCCTGAAAGACTGTGGCAGGTTTCTGTTGGGCTATTCATAAACTGTTTGGGACTCATTACGGACTGTGGATGCATATAATTCACAGCCACTGAAATAAAAAAGGTTTCTGGGAACAGCATGTGATTGTTACTGTCTTACGAAGCCTTGGTCAGAACATAATGTGCAAATCAGAATCAAGGCTGTAATCCTCTTCCTTAGCCTTACCCAGTTAAGAAGGCTAAACTATCTACTTACTTGGAAATAAATGCAATTTAATTCAGTGGATTCAGATATAAGAACACCTACATTAGAGGACACATTATGTTATCCATCATTTTCTATATTTTCTAATTGTTCCACTACCTCAAAATATATTGATTTTTTTTTATCAATCTGCAGTATAAGAAAGAATAGATAGCAGGGGTATCAAATTTGATTTCATTGAGGGCTGCATCAGGGTTGTGCTTGATCTTGGGGTGGGGGGTTGGGATGGACATGGCCAGCTCAATGTCATTCAGGTCGAGGGCGCCTATGGAGACCCTGAGCTTTGTGCCAGCAAGAATGGGCTCCCCAGTGCTACCCATGGACCTTGCGAGCTCCATTTTTGGCTGTGATGGCCTACTGCAACCCGCTGCCCACAAAAATGAAGCTCAGGAAGGCTGCATGCAGCCCTCCCGCAGCTTCATTTCTGCTGGGAGAGGCATTGTGGACTGGTCCTTTGCTATTTCCAGGGCGACTCCACAGGCCAAATCTCAGCACCCAGTGGCCAGATTCGACCTCCAAGTCTTGAGTTTGACACCCCTGCTCTATAGCAAAACTAGCCACCAGGAAACTTTTAGAAATATGCATTTTGAGAGGAAGTATGAGGAAATGCAGGTGTAAACATATAAATATCTTGTCAGGCTGATTTCTTCACCTAATTGTTTAAAAGGAAGAAACCACAACTGACAAACATTGGTTCGGGAAAGATTAAATAATTTCTATCCTCTATTTTAACCCTCTAGGTCTCCATTAAAGAAAAATAAAAATATCAGGAGATCTTGCAGTAAATATAGTTTAAAGACTCCCTGAAAATTATCAGTACTTCTACACAAAAATATAAAATATAGATACAGACATTACAGTATTACCTCTTTTTTTTCCACCTAAAGATGCTACAAATCAGGAAAGTGCTTAACCAATCTCCTGAAATCTATATATAACTCTAAGCTTTTAGTCTTGTTAATTGTAACGGGAAATCTAATACTAGGTATGGATACAGGACAGAAGATTAGAATAGACAGACAAAAAGAGCTTAAAATCTAGGTTAAATTTTATATGAACTTCAACTGTAGAACTTGCTCCCTTTTCAAATTTAAAAACGACAGGAAAAATGTTCAAACCATTATATCAAGACATTATATCAAGAGAAAAGACATTCATATTCTCAATCAGATCTCTAGAGCTCTTGATTGCCAGGCAATTTAGATGAATTATATAGGACATAACCTTTTATATATGTCTGCTACTACATACTCATGTACATGTACATATACATATGTACATACATATATGTATGTATGTACATAAGTATATGTACATACATGCATACCTCCTACAGACCCTTTCCTAAGAGGTCTGTAGGGGGCGTGCATAAGCGTACCAACATGCCTACTGTCCCTGCCCTATTGTTTCTTTTTTTTCTTATATGTATCAATTTAATGTATTCATAACTATGTTTATACTTATACCTGTAATCTTATAATCGCTTGACAAAATAAAATAATAATAATAATATATGAAAATAAACCAAACACACCAAGAAATTAGAAGATGCTACATGGTTTCCATACAGCCTCAAATTCAACAGTGATTATGATTTTGGCATCTTGATAAGCTTGATAACCTTCCAGATTTTTGGAATGTACATTTCTTTCTCTTTCTACTATATTTTGCTTCTGCCAAAAACAAATGTTATAAGTAGTTTCATACATACAATCTCTCTCTTTTCAGAGGCTATTGTTAAGTCAATGTTTCGTGTATATTTGGTATATGCTGCAGTTTTGCATGTTATCCTAAGATGATGAAACATAGGCTGTCTACTAAACACATTTTTCATTTAGGCTGTTTTTGTTTTATTTCTTCATAATTATTTAGAGATGGAATCATTAGCTTATCACATATGAAACAGAGCTAGAACAAATGTCTTGATGAAACTTGATCAAAGGCACATACTATTAACTTAGAATGCAGCCTTTTGGCAATTAGGTCTGTCTGCTTTTCTTCATAGGAATTAATATGACAATATGTGGCTGTTCATATGGTACTACTACTAATATGTTTAGAGTGGCCAGCATCATCTATTATTTTAAAGTAGTTTTTAAAATATAATGCAAACAAGCAAAAATATAAAACAGATGATATATTAACAAAGTAAAAATCACTCTTCCGTAACCTCAAATTATATACTAAACCCCACTGAAAGGTATATGTAGTTTCTGAAAAGGGAAGTTCTGAACTGTGATTTGCTTCTGGATCAAAATCTGAATATGTCAGAATATTCATGAACTGGCAGAGACATGTTTAACAAAGTCAGCCAATGGGAGATGAATTGCGGGCTGACAGTCTGGGTGTGGCTTAGCTATGTGCTCTCAATTCCGAAAATGAAACTAGAAATCTGTTCTGAGCTCCTGAGTTGCTGTTTGTGTTATGTTTCATTGGAAGAATCTACTGGTATTGTAAATTTTACTTCAATATTTTATTATGTATATAAAGAAGTTAAAGAATCTTGAAAAATCAGTCATCTCTGTGTTTTCTGGGATTTCTACTGAAAAAATCTAACAGAATATCACACCACAAATAACCTGCTAGTATTCAGAAGTGGTGCCAAGTCTGCTTGGATATCTATCAAAGTAGGCCTTTGTTAAAATAATCTGAGCATTAACTTCCTTAAAAATCATCACCAGGACTTTAAATTAATCCAGGAATTAAACAGGGATCAAGATAATAAAGTCCAACTTCCTAACCCAGACAAAGATGTGATATTAGTTCCATTTTCAGTGAATAATACCTTGTGTCCATCTTCAAATGTTTTTTATGAAGTACCCTATAACTTATTTATAAGTTATTTATAAGTTATTATATAAATATTACTCATTGATTTATCTTGAAAGTAATCAAAGCAATAGTGAGAAAGTTATGGCCCCCATAATTCTACAGCCCTATTTGTTTTGGGGAGAGATAAAGGTCAATAAATGATATAACATTACCAACTGCAGAAATGCAGACTATGGCAGGTGGGAGGCAGCATTTAAGTTTTAGTTTAACTTTCCTTTTTCTGCACAAGAATATAGCTATAAACCTTCTCAGGCTAGTTCTTGGGAAGATGTTTCATTTACATATAGTGCCTAAATACAGTTTAAATTCACCCTTGGGGGAGGCAACCTCAGTAGTAATAAATCAATCCTGGAAAAAAGTATCATTCCTTTGGACCACTAACATCACTATGGTGTTAGGAATCACCTGATTCTGTGGGACCTTTGACACAACCAGAAACTTTACTCTTGTTACCCACAAAAGCTATCTTGAGCAAGGTGCTCTCTTCTTCAGAGAAAATGTTGTAAAACCTTCTAGCTGCAGGTGAAACAGAATCAAGAAGATCATGCCATCAAAAATCTATTCCTTTTCATTCAGAAGAGTAGACCTGCATGAAGTCACAATGGTCAATTGTGTTTCTTCAGCTGGATAGCATCAGTATGGGATCACAATGGCACTTCTTCCATTCCAGACTAGGCAGACCTCTCTATCAATAGAGAAAGAGACACCCTATGGGCATAATGTCTCTTCCTTTCTTGCTGAGAGAGTATAGCATCCAATTTCCTCCCCAATGGAACATGTGTAACATAAAGAGGAGTATTAGCTTCCAAGTCATAGTAACTACCAATATGTCTCCCACTGAAATTAGCAACAGCTTGTGAGCAGGGAAGCAACAGCTAAAGAAGAGGTGGAAAGCAGGAGCATCATATTTATTTATTTATTTATTTATTTATTTATTTATTTATATTTGATTTGATTTCTCAATCGCTTACAAGATAATAGGTATAAGTATAAACATGAGTAAGAATACTGAAAATAGGTATGATTAAATGGGGACATCAGGGCAGGGATGGGAGGCACGATGGTGCACTTATGCACAATATACAAGAATAAGAAACACTATACAAGAAACTTTGATTTAGGAAGATGCACTGGCACCGGAAGAGGCAGAAATAATGAAGGTTTGGGGAAGCAACTTTAATATGTACAACGAAGCACTACCCGGCCAGATTCAGGCAGAGTTTGAGAAATAAACTGTTAATCTGCAGAGAAGTAGAAACACAGCTAGCTCTGGCATGCCAACCTTGATTAAGAGTGGGCATAAATCTTTCAAGAAGTGCCCCACAGATCAGACTAAAAGCAAGATGAGGGAGTTACAGAAGTTGTTCAGGTAACACACTGGGGAATGAGACTGGTATTGTTGAACACTCTCCAGGATACTGGCATTTCTAGGTACAATGACAAATTCATGTGTATCACTGATATGACATTTTGGACAGTCATTCTGACAGATGTGGATCCAAAATTAATTGATATTCAGTATGCACAGGCCTATTAGAAACCAAAGTGCATATCTACATAGTCCCTTTAAAAATAACAAGTCTTATTCTAGAAATGAAAAAGTGTTTTATTTGGATGTGATAATTCACTTTAAACCCAAAGGGATTTCTGGTACTCATTTAGTATGACATTTTAAACCTTCTCAAACATCCACGTACTCATTCCCTAAGCAAATGTATATCAAGACATATTCAATTTGCATAGTATCTCTGTACGGGAGACTCAATGCCTCTTTCCTGAAACCTTATTAACAGGGAAAATTGTTTTCTTTTCTTTTGTGAAAGCTACATGAAGCCTTCTACTCTCAAGAGAGCAATCAGTAAATCTCTGGAGTAAGGAAACCATTTGAGATTGTCCCAAGAGGTGTATTACAGAAGAGAGGACATCAAGGTTAATATAGTAAACATAGCATAGTAAACAAGGAGGAACAATGTGTCTTTTAGATTATAACATGTTATAACCTAGTAAAGGTAACTTTTATAGCAAGTTTCATCCTATGGGGTGCTTTTCCCTCCCCTCACAGTTTATTTTATTTTGATGAATGCCTTTCAGGTTTTTATTTGAGGGACTGCTTGTCTCCCATAATCTGTGCCCAGTTGATCTGATCTGATCAGGCAGACTTGACATGCTCCAAGGTTCTTTCAATGAAATGATGCCATCTATCTGGACCTCAAAAGTGAACCTTCCACAGTCCTCTGGAAGAAAGCTTCTCCTGAAAGGTGAGTGGCCCTCATTTTGCTGCCATTTAGAAGACCTAACTCTTCATCCAGGCCTTTCGGGAGAGAGAGTGAAGTCCCATCCTCCCTGAATTATGCAGTTTTATCTCTTTGTTTCCACTATATCCATTTTTGTTTGTCTTCCCCCTCTTTTCTTTTTAATTGGTTCTTTTCCCCCTTGGCTTTTAAAATCTTTTTGATCTGTAACCACCCAGAGTCATTGGAATTTGGGGAAACGTAATAAAAGGAATAAAATAAAAACAGGTAATATGTGTACAGGTGGTCCTCAACCTACAACTACAATTGAGCCTAACATTTCTGCTGCTAAGCAAGACAGTTGTTAAGTGAATTTTGCCCCATTTTACAGCCTTTCTTGCAACAGCTGTTAAATGGATCGCTGCAGTTGTTAAGGTAGTAACACAGTTGTTAAGTGAATCTGGCTTCCCCATCGACTTTGCTTGTCAGAAAGTCATAAAAGGTAATCACATGACTCTGGGATACTGCAACCATCATAAATAGAAGTCAGTTGCCAAGCATCTGAATTTTGATCACATGACCATGGAGATGCTGCAATGGTCATAAGTGAAAAACAATCTTAAGTCATTTTTTTCAGTGTCATTGTAAAGGTCACAAAATGAAATACTGTAAGTTGACATCTATCTGTATATAACAAATGATATATAATTTTATTTTAAAAATCATGCCATTTTACTTACAATGTGTGTAAAAGAAGGAAAGAAACTTGAATAAGATATTTTTAAATAGAGATCAGTTCTACATACCATGAATATTTCATAGTAAGTTCTGGGTCAAACTGGTTATTGCTGGTCTATGATGTTATTAATTTCTCACATCTCTGGCAATTCTGGACAGTCATTTTCTCTTTCCATCAGAAATTTGAGCTCTCAGATTTATTTTTGCTTGTGTCCATATTTCTGTTCAGGGACACAGTTGTTGACTGAAATAATTTTTTTACAAGGGTTCAGCACAGCTAATAGAGGTTTTAGATCGATTTTGCAAGAGATAGCTATCAATAGTAAAATAATAAAGGATTATTCCTTTTGCTCCTCATTCATACAGTGCAATTTCACCAGCATTCAATATATTAGAAGATTTAGAATTGTGAATAACTTAAAAAATGGAAATCATGTTAAGAATGTAAACTTTTTCCTTTCCCAATATCAATAATACACACACAAACATGTTTGCTTTCAAAAACTGATAGAGTTAGCAAGAAGCTACTGTACGTTCAACTATTCATGCAAAAGAAATGGTCAATATGTGTTTAGAAATTACTTTATAAATGTTCTGGCAGGATACTGAAATAAAATATATGTACTGGGCGATCTCCAAAAATAAAGGATCTGGAAATTGCTGTTGGTCCAAAATGGGACCAAGGTAGATCCTTGAGGTACAATTTAAGATATGGATAGCAGTGAAAAAAATAAAATTATAGTAAATAATGGGTTTCAACTAGCACAACTGATTTTTGCAAAAATCTAGATCCTGAAAGTAGTCGGAAAACCATGTATACCAAATATAAATGAGAAATGAAATTTCTCATGATGCAGAATTAATTCCAAGTGTTCTAGTTCCTCCAAAGATTACATGTTTGAGTTTACTTTGGTGGGCAATTCTACCTTTTTAAATATAAGGTTGAGAGATCACATTCAGTCTTGCAGAAAGTATTTTATTTCATAACCTTCTTTCAGTGAAGGCTTACAAACAGAAAAGGAGTTACCCAGGCTACGCATAACGTCATTCACTGCAATGCTTCAACCACAGCAAACAAAAGCAATGAAATAGAAAAGGGGTTACTCAGGCTGCACATCATGCCATTCATTGAAACCCATATGACATATGTAGTAAGAAATCAAAAGATCCACCACATTCCAAAGAATTACAACTGAGATAGGAACAAGCGGATTAAGAGATGCTAGGAATACTTCCTTTGTTGCATTAAAATTTCTCCACTCATTGGCTTAAGGGCAGACCCTACTACTGACAAGGTAAATTATTGGTTAATAAGAAGCTAGTAATGATTTCAAATTATTTTCTTGGCAAGTCACCAATGAATTAGACAATTCTGTAATAAAACAAGATGCTCTAATATTAATTTAGATAGCACCTTCCATTATGAAAATATACATGCACACACACTCTATAACAGGGGTATCCAATCTTGGCAAATTTAAGCCTGGTGGACTCCAACTCCTAGAATTTCTCAGCCAGAAAAGCTGGCTGGGGAATTCTGGGAGTTGAAGTCCACAAGTCTTAAAGTTGCCAAGGTTGGAGACCCCTGCTCTATAACATTCATATCACACAAAATATGGTGAGTATGCTTGGCCTCTCTGCATTTATTGTTATCTTTTCCGGATTTTAATTTTATTTTATCATATGGTTATACATGTCATGAAAATATTGAAGTCTTTGGATTACTCAAAGATAATTTACATGTAATGAAGCAGAAATACTCAGAATGCAGTTAAACTTAGCAAACTTTCTTCTTCCCATCAAACTTTATGCACTCCCGTGCTTTTAATATGGTGAAGGAATTTGGAATTGCATTTATCAATTATTTTGAACTTTCTTTCTGATTTTCCAATTCTCTATTTCTACTCTACACTTTGTATACCTCACAATTACTTTTTTTTCCTTTCAAAACCCACTGTGGAATTATCCCCAGAGATCTTTTCAGAGAATATTCTTTGTGGGTTTATTTATTATTTATTCATCCAATTTCTTTGGATTTCATCTCAAGAGATTCTGGATGGCAAACAATCATAAAATATACATTGATATAAATCTGTGTGGCTTGAGCACAGAAGGTGCTCCTTTGAGGCATCTGGATCTCTAAATTCTCTGTAATTAAGACAAATATACATGTCCTAGAATAATCCAATTTGAGTCAATCAGCAGGACCACAGATTTATTCTTCCTAGCTTTCGGACTTGTGCTGAAGCCCATCCTCAGGGACCATCTTTCACCAGGATGTGTGTACTGGATTGTTCCGTGTGTATTATTTATATGGTGCCTGCTTATGTGGGGTTTTAAGTTGTTAATTGGGGCATTAATGGCTGGCTATTAAATCATTGGGTGTTGTTTTCCTGTGTGGCCTTGCCCTTGGTTCTTAGGTACTTGGTAAGCTGGTGGTAAATCAGTACTTCTGTTGACTGACAAGGGGCCGGTTTCCCAGGCATCAAGCATTTTCTTTGGCCATTTTTGTCCCTGCTCAGACAACAATCTTAATAGCTGTGAAATTGAATGCTTGTTCATTGCAATGAATAAATTCTAAATTCTCCTCTCACACATCTGCTGCACTAGGAATCCATTGAAGAACATTGCTAGAGGAATCCTTCCTATCTTGGATTTATAGGAAAGAGGGAGTGGCAATGCTCTTCCTCCAATAATGTGATCTGGCAAAGAGTTGTGTGTTAAAGCTGGATCCCTTTCCCAAAGTGAACATCACTGCTTTATTAAGAATTCTAATTTTTTAGGTTAAAAACAAAGCAGAAAGTTGCACTGAAAAAAGGAGAAGGAATAAACAGATGGTTATTAAAGATATTAATCTCACTTGTGTTAGTTCAGAGAGTACAGTAGATGTTCTCTCAGTTCCTGGATCTCACATAAACATATAAACAAAAGATATTCACAGAGCTCAGGTTCCAATCCATAAAATAAAATAGAATCTTTAAACAATTTGCTTTTGGTTGCTGTCCAACTTCACTAGATTTTAGCCTTGCTGCCATTAGGTTTTCCTATTGCTTACTTTCATCCAACATTGGAGGGTGGGAAATGGACATCAAAAAATCAAATGCAAATTGCACTCTTTTGTAAAATCCACTGAGAAAGAAAACCCAACTTCTTGGCCGGCTCCTCAATCTTTATTTTCCTAGTTTTTTTTGCTGTTTTCCTCTGTTATCTGGGATTGACAAGCCAGTTAACTTTAAATTTTGATTTCTTGAACTTGAATTCTCTCCACATTTATAATAGCTCAGCAGACTGGTTCAGCTTTCATAATCACAATGACAAGCATAAATTCCCAACATAAAGTCAGCTTGACACATGTATCAGACAAAATTCTGGCTCTCGTTTTCTTGGTTGGCATGACCTGAAAATATTTGGTGTAGTGGTTAGGGCACCAGACTAGAAACCAGAGGACTGTGAGTTCAAGTCCCACTTTAGGTATGATGCTAGCGAGGTGAACTTGGGCCACTCATACACTCTCAGTCTAAGAAAGCAAGCAATGCAAATTACTTCTAAAATCTTGCCAAGAAAACTGTAGGTACTTGTCCAGATGTCAAACTTGAAAGCACCAAAAAGAAACAAAGCAAAACAAAACAGAACCTTATGACAATATTGTTGGCTTTCCACTCTGCAAAGATGGGAGTAAAATAATATTGTCTCTTCCTGGAGGGAAATGCACAGATTTGTAGAAAATGGATTTTATTGTTCCTATTGAAGCACTGGTCACACTAAAGCATATGTGATTGAGTCTGCTCTGACTGCAAGTATGCAAATTAGCTCCTTCGAATTCTTTGTTATTTACAGCAATAAAGTAAACAATAGAATAGCTGGTATTTAGGAAAAAAACTTGTGTTACATCCAATCAAACATGAATGAAAACACTTTAGTGAACTTTGTCATTGAAGGTAGAAAACGGATTTACTTTTGGATTTTCATTGGATTTCCATTGTTTTCTGACTTTTAAAATTTATTTCAGCTTTCGAACTGGGATAATCTTGGTTTCCAGTGACACGACTTTTATTCTGTTTATTCTCTTCATCTTTTGCCATGCTTTTGCACTTCTGTTATCCTTCCCCTTGGTTTTTGATATTCTTCTGAAACAATTGTTTTAACCTGGTTTCACTGCTATCTGATGAGCTTTTTCCAGAAAGGAAAGAGAATAAAAGGTTTGTTCCAGGATAGTTATCACATGCCTATAGTCAAAGCTATGGTTTTCTCAGTAGTAATGTATGGTTGTGAGAGTTGGGACCAAAAAGAAGTCTGAGCTTTGAAGAATTGATTCTTTTGCATTCCGGTACTGGAGAAGCTTCTCAAAAGTCCCTTGCAATACAAAGGGATTAAATCAGTCAATCCTAAAGGAAAGCAACCCTGTCTGTTCTTTGGAAGGACAGGTACTAAAGCTGAAACTCAAAGATTTGGGCCACCTAATGAGAAGAGAGGAAAAGATCCTGATATTGGGAAAGTTTGAAGACAGAAGGGGAAGGGAACAGCAGATGATGAGATGGTGAGATAGTGACGCAATGAACATGAATTTGGGCAAACTCTGGGAGACAGTGGAGGATGGGAGGGCTGGCATACCATGGCATGTCCATGGGGTCACAAAGAATTAGACATGACTTAGCGATTGAACAACAGCAAAGTTATCACAGGAGAATCTCCAGCTCATCCCTCATCCTCATCCTGAAATTATTAAATTTACTGGGTGAAATCACCCTGGAATAAGATGTGAATCTCCAGAACAAGACAGCGGACCTTCTCTGTTGCTGAGTTCCCAGTTGTGGAATACTCTCTTCAGAGGTATGCTTGAAGTTTGTATGAGTGTTTTTTTGATGCCAGCAAAAAGTATTCTTTTTCTCCCAGGTATTTCTCCAGATTTGAATATTTTTTAAATATTGAAAAACTTTTATATTGTTTAGCAGTTCTGTGGTCTGTGTAAATTGAGTAGATCAATAAATACATAAGAAAATAGATCACACCAGAAGACAAACTCTCTTTTGTAAGTACTTTCAATCCCATATTAAGCCAACAGACTGAAAGAATTAGGGTTCATAAGGATTCAAAGGATTAGGCAGATCATCAAAATAAACAGTAAAGATTTAAACTATAATAAGCAATTTCCTGTAACAGCTAGAGAGCTGCTGTCTGCTGTGCAGAAAAATTCCAAATTTGGGGCCACTACGGCTTCCAGTTGCTAAACTTCAAAGGACACTTTTTTACAATAGCCCCACTGTATCTTTTTTATTATGTTACACAGCCTTTAGTGATTTACCTCTGTGATGCAAGCCACAGCCATTCAACAAGCAATAATTTATAACATCTGTTTATCCCACCTCCTCCTTTATAGGGCAATGTCAGTTTAAGTAGTAATATCACCCCATAGCAAAGTCAACAGCAAGATTAATTCCCCCTTGCCTTGCTTAGCGATAGCCGGTTCAGTCCCAAATGGGGTAATAAGTTGAGGACTACCTGTAGATAGCCTTGGAAGGCAGCAGATCCTGAATGCTTTGAGACAGACAGACAGGGAAACAATAAAGGTTTTCTGCATCTGCATCAGAACATAATAAACTGGATGAGCTTGGAGGCCCCTTCTATTCCTGTGTTTATATCTTTTATCAATTATGCCTTGATTAGTATGATTAGTACTTAGATGTTGTAGTGCAGTTGCAATCAAGTTCTTGATTATAACCACAGCTACTCTTTGGGACATTCTTCTTTATAATCAAGACTATCTAAAATCTTTAAGTAACTGACAAAATCAGTAATTAGTAAGTACACACTGCCTTAATTGGGTGCTTTTACCTACTTTTAGGATGTATTGAGATCAAGATTTAGGTCATATTTATGTAGAATTACTGAATAGTCAACAGTTTATAATTTTTTTAAACACACTGCAAACTCTGTGTGGCTTCAGAAGAAAAAAATGGCAGACTGAACATCTTTCTGTGAAAAACAGACCTGATAACCACACTAAAGAGTGAAGAGCTGGTGGGTAGACCCACTCTTCAACTCTCATTGTATAAACAGAGGACGGCAGATTGATTGCCCACAAGTTGCCTGGAATGATCTCTGGCAGGCTTAAGCAGTGGAAGACAAGGAAATAATATTTTTGCTCAAACCGCAGTCAGGGCTTTAAAATAATACTGTTTGCATTCTTCTTTATTTTTTCTTTTTCTTCACTATATTCTTGCTTCTTCTTTCTTTATTATCTCCACTTTTTTCTTTTTTACTTTGGACTTATTGCTCTTCTTTTTTTAAGTCTGTATTAATTTTTATTATTGCAGCTATCCTTAGGTAGTTGAAAGTCTAATTCTTGTTTTCTTCCTGTATCTTTGCCTCTTCTCTTGAAGTGTAAGTTACTTTTATCCAAGTCCATTTATAATTTCCATGAAATAATGTCGGTAAATGTCTTGTATTTCAATTTTTTAAAAATACTCCACTTCACTATTACGATATATTATTTTATGTTCTTTCTGATTTTTAAACGATTATCCAATTCTGCTTATACATTTAGTATTTCCATTTTTTAAATTGTAAATTATAATTTTAGGTCCATCTTAAGCCCATGTCACACTGGCCAACGGATGCAAAAAGGACACAGCGGACGAGCAAAATGTTCTATCCATTGTTATCCGCTCTCAAAAGGGGCAAAAATGTGCATAACCGGAGCGGATAACACGGACGCGGGGAGGACGCAGGGCAGATGCAAAGCGGATGCGGAACGGAAGCCTAGCGGATGGAAGCGGATGGGAGCAGGTGGGAGTGGGTGGCACATCCGCAGGGCTACCAGGGGGCCTCAGCGAAGCGGACGCGGAACGGAAAGAGCGGATGCAGAGTGGACGCCGAATGGATGAAGCGGATGCAGAGCGGAAGGCTAGCGGATGCACAGCGGAAGCCTAATGAATGCCTGGCATTCACTGCGCATGCGGGGAGGATGCATTGCGTCGGCCCCGCGGATATAACGGAAGCAGCTCGGAAGCAGGTTGCCATTCAGAGGAAAGACCTGCTGCCGGACACATCGACTGCCTTGCCTGCCCTGCCTGCATGTCTGCCTGCCAGCCTCCCTGCCAGCCTTGCTGCCAGCCTGCCTGCAAGCCTTGCTGCCAGCCAGTCTGCCTGCCAGCCTTGCTGCCTGCCTGCCAGCCTTGGTTCATGTTTGCCTGCCAGCCTTCCTGCCAGCCTTGGTTCATGTCTGCCTGCCAGCCTTGGTTCATGTCTGCCTGCCAGCCTTGGTGCCTGCCTGCCTGCCAGCCTTTCTGCCTGCCTTGGTGCCAGCCTCCCTGCCAGCCTTGGTTCCTGCCAGCCTCCCTGCCAGCCAGCAATCCCACAACCATGCGGAAGCACAGCAAACCTCAGCCATCTGCTCCCAGCCCTGGCAAGAGGGACAGGGCTACCATCCCGCCCCCTGGCCCTCACTCTGGTTCTGCTAGGGCTTCTGCAGCACGGGCTCGCTCTTCTGGGGCTGGCGCTTCTGCTGCTTCTGCTTCTGGAGGAGCTGATGACAAGCACTCCAGCACCAACCACCTCCACAGCACCTACACCCTTCACTCCTGAGACTGAGCGGCCAAGAGGAGTGCCAGAGACTCATTTTTGTCTTATAGCTTGTTGTTAATAAAGTCTATTTTTGATTCACACACTTGCTTCATTTCTTTTTTTTTAATAAAGTCTTGCTGGAAACTTTTAGAAATGGTTTAAGCCTTTGCATGCTTGTGGGATGGATAAGGATAGCTTTGGAATGGGTTAGGATACCTGTGGAATGGGTGATAGCTGTGGGATGGGTTAGGATGGCAGTGGGATAGATAAACCTCCAGTGCAAGCATAGTGGGACTGTATGGTCCACCCTCCCAGGTGCCACACCTACGGCCCTTTATTATCAATAATAATGTAATAATTATCCACACATGTAAACATAAACACAACTCTTTATTAAACGCCCTGTTCATTGTAGGCGAACCAAACATACATGGCCCAATCTCATCCGTGTGATGAGACAGGCTGAAGGTAGCATCCATTAAGCATCTACCATCCTGTCTTGCCACTCCACTGCTCCAGCTGGGGAGTTGCACCAGTGTTTCAGGAGGTTGCGCTGCTTCTTCGCTTCATGTGAGGCTCTGTTGGGGCCTTGCACATCCTCAGTGTCGATCAGGTTTCGCCCTTGCCTCCATTCCCCAGGCTCCATGTCCCCCGTTGGCTTGTTGGAGGTCCACGAGCCTGTTCTGCAAGAGTGGGTAGTGGGTGCGCATGAGATTGTGCAGGATGCAGCAAGCTTCCATGATCCTCCTCACGGTCTCTGGGAAATGCTGCATGGTGGTGAGAAGTACCTGGAACCTGTTAGCCAGGATGCCAAAGGCGTTCTCCACCACCCGCCTTGCCCTGGACAGCCTGTAGTTGAAGATCCTCTCTTCACGGGTGAGGAGTCTGGAGGTGTAGGGCTTCATGAGGTAGGTTATGAGGGAGAAGTTGTCATCCCCCATGATGAAGTAGGGCACATCTTGTGTGTCGTTGGGCAGGGGTTCTGGATCTGGGAAGCCCACGATGAGGTTGCGTTCCAGCCCCTCCTTGAGGTGACTGGCGTTGTATACCTGGGCATCTGAAGAGGAGCCGTTGCCTGAAGCATCGATGTACATGAACTTGTAGTCAGCATCGACCATGGCGAAGAGGATGATGCTGAAGAAGCCCTTGTAGTTGAAATAAGTGGACCCCGACTTGGCTGGAGCTTTGCAGGCCACGTGCTTGCCATCTATGGCTCCAACGGTGTGTGGTAAGTTCCACTTCTGATACCACTGCTCTGCAACTTTCTTCCATCCTTCTTCAGTGGAGGGGTACTGGAGGAGCTCCTCCTTGTATTCTTCGATGATGGCCTGCACCACTTCTCTGACCACAATGCTGATGGTGTTGGATGGCACCCTCCAGCCATACTGCGTGCTCCTGTAGGAGGTCCCTGAGGCCAGGTGGCGCAGAGTGAGTGCCACCTTGAGCCCAGGTTCCAGGCTGGCCCAGAAGCTGGTGTTTGCCTTGGTCAACCTGGGTGTCAGGCGCTGCACAACTTCGTCAAACATGGCTGGAGGCATCCTCATGAAGTTCTGGAACGCCCGAGTGTCTTCGCTCCTGAGCTCCACCATCAGCTTGTTGTACAGTCCGTCCTCTGCTCTTCTGGTGAACCATCTTCGAACCCAGACTCTTTTTGGGTGGCTCCTTTTCTTCTCGCAGTAGAGTTCACAGAGCCTGCAGATGGCTTCGCACTGTTGCAGAACGATGGTGGCTGCCGAAAGGACTTTGTTACAATCCACGATGGACATGACTGGATGTTGTGGAAGAGGAAGAGGCAGATGAAGGCTGCAGAGGTCTGCACCGCTGGGCTGCTGTTCTGAAAGTGAGATGCAGGCGAGTTGCTCCCCCTTTTTATAGGCAGTATAGGTTTTCCGCTAGGCATCCTCTAGGCATCCTCTAGGCATCCTCTAGACATGCTTAATATCCGAGATAGGTCCCCTCTGCGAACGTTTGTTCAGCTTTAAACTCTTTGTTTCTGTGCTGCATCCACTAGGCATCCGTTCTGCATCCGTTCTGCGTCCGTTCCGCTTCCTCCCCACGTCCAGGCTGATGGAGTTGCGCGGATGCGTAGCGGTTGCCTAGCGGATATAGCGGGTGCGTAACGGATGCGTAGCAGATGCGTAGCGGATGCAGAATGGACGAACTGGATACATTTTCCGTGCAAAAGTTTTAGAAAGCCCAAAACTTTCAGAGCGGATGAAACGTCCATAAACGGATGCTGGATGGATAGAGAGGAAGCCAAACGGAGGCAGTGAGTACATCCCGTTTTCGAACGGATGGCAAGGTTTTTTGTCCGTTTTACATCCTCTTTGCATCCGTTGGTTCAGTGTGACATGGGCTTTAAAATCCATTTTGATTGTTTTCGAGAGAGATTATCCAACTTTTGGTTCCTATAAAGAGTTATAAAGCTCAAGAACTTCACAAGCCCACAAATCAAATATTTCCTTTAAAGTAGTCAACATGTGCTTTAGTAATTGAACCTCAAAATGTTGTTTTGCATTGAAATGTAAATAAGATTCACTTTTCCCTTTCTAATTAATTTCAAAGTCTTTCTTTACATCAGTTTCACAAACCTTAGGGTTTAAACTCTTAAAAAACAACTCTAAAATCCCTGCTTCATGTTGCAAAATATTACCAAAAAAGCTCTTTCCAAATTTGAAAAGATGTGATTTCCCTTCTTTTTAAATAGATTGAAGGGAAACTCACTCAGCTATGCTTAGGCTTGTGGTTCCAAAGTTTTTCAATCTTAAAGAGACATAAGAAATACTCCAAAGTGATTAAAACAATAAGGTTTGGTCAAACCAACTTGAGTCCATAAAAGGTTGCATTTATGGCTCAAAGAATAATGAAATCTCAACCAGGGGTGGGATTCTGCTGGTTTGGGAGAACCTCTAGCTCCAATAATCAGCTGTGGAGTGAACCGGTTCTCTCCGACAATCAGGTCACCCCCCCGCCACCCCTGAGCTGTACTTATCTATATCCTCTCAGCTGATTCGCGCTGGCAAAATGGATTGCTGCTTCTCGGCTGTGTTACTCCCAAGAAGTAACGTAGAAGGTAAGGAATTTTGAAAGGTGAACACATGTGCACAGTGCACGATCACCGAACCAGTTATTAAACTGGGAGAATCCCACCCCTGACTTCAACACCTAGCTAATCATAAGTAGCTGCAAAAATCATCCATTTCTGCCTTCTTTTCACAAAAATCTCCTCTACTGTTATGGAGTACGTATGGGCAATCTCCAGATCTTTGTTCCAGAGAGAATTTTGGCAGCTTGGCTTTCACATCCAGCTGCCTTTATGGCTATAATGGTCCCATACTCTTGAGCAAAGTGGACTGAGAACTGAATCTCTTCCAGTCGGATTTCAAGCTCAGTTAGGGGACAGAAAGAGAATTTATTTCATTGATCGATGATCTCTGGTGAGAGTGGGATGAGAGTATATTATCTTTCCTTGCTCTCCTTTATACTCGCTCAAAGCCAGTCCCAATTTGCGACAGGGAGAAGTCCAGCCCATGGCTGCTCCTTTGTGGTGTGCCACAGAACATGGTACTTTCTCCATTCCTTTTTATCATCCATATGAAGCCACTGGTTTAAGCCCCTGTCACACTGCACCAACGAATGGAAAGAGGATGTAAAACGGAGAGAAACATTTGCCATCCGTTGATTAACGCGATGCATCCATTCTGTATTCACTACATACGTTTTGCTTCCTCTCTATCCGTCCAGCATCCGTTTATTGACGTTTCATCCGCTCAGAAAGTTTTGAGCTGCTCAAAAGTTTTGAGCGGAAAATGTATCCAATTCATCCATTCTGCATCTGCTAGACATCCGTTCTGCATCCGCTATATCCGCTAGGCATCCGCTGCGCATCTGTGCAACTCCATCCGCTTCAGCAGTAAACGGACGCAGGGAGGAAGCGGAACAGACACGGAACGGATGCAGAACGGATGCCTAGCAGATGCAGAACGGAAACAAAGCATGTAAAATGGAAAAAACGTTTGCAGAGGGGATCTATCTCGGATATTAAGGATGTCTAGAGGATGCCTAGAGGATGCAAAAGGACACCTAGGGGAAAACCTATATTGCCTATAAAAAGGGGGAGCAACTCATCTGGATCTCACTTTCAGAACAGCAGCCCTGCGGTGCGGACCTCTGCAGCCTTCATTTGCCTCTTCCTCTTCCACAGCATCCAGTCATGTCCACCGTGGATTGTTAACAAAGTCCTTTTGGCAGCCACCATCCTTCTGCAACAGTGCGAAGCCATCTACAGGCTCTGTGAACTCTACTACGGGAAGAAAAAGAGGTGGCCAAGAAGCGTCTGGGTACGAAGATGGTTCGCCAGAAGAGCAGAGGACGGAATGTACAACAAGCTGATGGTGGAGCTCAGGAACGAAGACACGCGTGCATTCCAGAACTTCATGAGGATGCCTCCAGCCATGTTTGACGAAGTTGTGCAGTGGCTGACACCCAGGTTGACCAAGGCAAACACCAACGTCCGGCCCATCCTGGAACCTGGGCTCAAGGTGGCACTCACTCTGCGCCACCTGGCCTCAGGGACCACCTCCAGGAGCATGCAGTACGGCTGGAGGGTGCCACACAACACCATCAGCATTGTGGTCAGAGAAGTGGTGCAGGCCATCATCGAAGAATACAAGGAGGAGCTCCTCCAGTGCCCCTCCACTGAAGAAGGATGGAAGAAAGTTGCAGAGCAGTGGTATCAGAGGTGGAACTTCCCCCACACCGTTGGAGCCATCGAAGGCAAGCACGTGGCCTGCAAAGCGCCAGCCAAGTCAGGGTCCTCTTATCACAACTACAAGGGCTTCTTCAGCATCATCCTCTTCGCCATGGTCGATGCTGACTACAAGTTCATGTACATTGATGCTTCAGGCAATGGCTCCTCTTCAGATGCCCAGGTATACAACGCAAGTGACCTCAAGGGTGGGCTGGAACGCAACCTCATCATGGGCTCCCCAGATCCAGACCCCCTGCCCAACGACACACAAGATGTGCCCTACTTCATCGTGGGGGATGACGACTTCTCCCTCACAACCTACCTCATGAAGCCCTACACCTCCAGATGTCTCACCCGTGAAGAGAGGATCTTCAACTACAGGCTGTCCAGGGCAAGGCGGGTGGTGGAGAACGCCTTTGGCATCCTGGCTAACAGGTTCCAGGTACTTCTCACCACCATGCAGCATCGCCCAGAGACCGTGAGGAGGATCATGGAAGCTTGCTGCATCCTGCACAATCTCATGCGCACCCGCTACCCACTCTTGCAGAACAGGCTCGTGGACCTCCAACAAGCCAACGGGGGACATGGAGCCTGGGGAATGGAGGCAAGGGCGAAACCTGATCGACACTGAGGATGACCCCAACAGAGCCTCATGTGAAGAAGAAGCAGCGCAACCTCCTGAAACACTGGTGCAACTCCCCAGCTGGAGCAGTGGAGTGGCAAGACAGGATGATAGATGATTAATGGATGCTTCCTTCAGCCTGTCTCATCACACGGATGAGATTGGGCCATGTATGTTGGGTGGGCCTACAATGAACAGGGCATTTAATAAAGAGTTGTGTTTATGTTGACATGTGTGGATGATTGATTACGTTGTTATTGATAATAAAGGGCTGTAGGTGTGGCACCTGGGAGGGTGGACCATACAGTCCCACTATGCTTGCACTGGAGGTTTATCTATCCCACAGCTATTACCCATCCCAAAGGTATCCCTGCCCATCCCACTGCTATCTTAACCCATCCCAGAAGCATGCAAAGGCTTCAACCATTTCTAAAAGCTTCCAGCAAGACTTTATTAAAAAAAAGAAATGAAGCAAGTGTATGAATCAAAAATAGACTTTATTAACAACAAGTTATAAAACAAAAATGAGTCTCTGGCACTCCTCTTGGTCACTCAGTCTCAGGTGTGAAGGGTGCAGGTGCTGTGGAGGTGGCTGGTGCTGGAGTACTTGTCATCAGCTCCTCCAGAAGCAGAAGCAGCAGAAGCCCCAGCCCCAGAAGAGCGAGCCCGTGCTGCAGAAGCCCCAGCAGAACCAGAGTGAGGGCCAGGGGGCGGGATGGTAGCCCTGTCCCTCTTGCAAGGGCTGGCAGCAGATGGCTGAGGCTTTCTGTTCTTCCCCATGGTTGTGTGGTTGCTGGCTGGCAGAGAGGCTGGCAGGAACCAAGGCTGGCAGGAAGGCTGGCAGGGAGGCAGGCACCAAGGCTGGCAGGCAGGCACCAAGGCTGGCAGGAAGGCTGGCAGGCAGGCAACAAGGCTGGCAGGGAGGCAGGCACCAAGGCTGGCAGGCAGACTGGCAGGCAGGCAGGCAGACAGCAAGGCTGGTAGGCAGGCAGACAGCAAGGCTGGCAGGGAGGCTGGCAGGGAGGCTTGCAGCAAGGCTGGCAGGCAGGCATGCAAGCAGGGTAGGCAAGGCTGTCAATCTGTCCGGCAGCAGGTCTTTCCTCTGAATGGTGACCTGCTTCCGAGCTGCTTCCCTTATATCTGCGGGGCTTACGCAATGCATCCTCCCCGCATGCGCAATTAACGCTAGGCATCTGTTCGGCTTCCGCCATGCATCCGCTTCATCTGCTCTGCGTCCACTCTGCATCCACTCTTTCCGTTCCGTGTCCGCTTTGCTGAGCCCCCCCGGAAGCCTAGCGGATGTGCCATCCACTCCCATCCGCTGGGCTTCCGTTCCGCATCCGCTTGCCATCTGACCTGCGTCCTCCCCGCGTCTGTTCCTTTCCGTGTTATCCGCTCCGGTTATGCAAATTTTCACCCCTTCTGAGAGCGGATAACAACGGATGGAACATTTTTCTCGTCCATTGTGTCCTTTTTACTTACGTTTTGCATCCGCTAGGCAGTGTGACAGGGCCTTAAGATCATTCAGCACAAGGAGATGAGGCATCATCGGTATGCTGATGATGCTAAATTTTATATCTCCATCCTGGGTGACTCAAGTGTTGCTGTCACTGCTGTTGCGGTACCTGGAGGCTCTGGGGATCTGGACATGGGACAATAGGCTTTGGCTGAACAGTAAGACCAAGTGACTATGAGTGAATGAGCTTTGGGATCCAGCCATTTAACATCTTTAGTTCTGAAGAGGGTAGCACTGCTTCAGGACAGACTTAGTGCAAAACTTGTGGGTTCTTCTGGACTCTTGACTCCTGCCTGAAGAGTAGGTGGCTGTCATTGCTCAGAGAACCTTTGAGCACTTTTCTGAATCAGGAAACCTTGTATTCAGGCCCTGGTCATCTTTCACTTGTATTAGTGAAATGTGCTCTACATGGGACTACCTTGAAAAGTATTTGGAAGCAACTGCTGGCTCAGAATACAGCTGCACAATTCTGGGGGCCCCTACGACAACCCTTTTAACATTTTGGTTATGTGAGCTACACTAGATGCCAATTCTGGGTCCAATTCAAAATGTTATGTATGACCTTTATGGTATTATCTGAAAAACTCTCTCACCCCAATGAGATTGACCCACAGTAGGAGAAGAGGCTGGCTGTGAACCTTGTCAGTCAAGAAATTTTGACTGGTAGGGTCCAGGAGAATGGTCTTCTCTGATGAAGCACCTGCCCATTGGAACATCATTTGAAGATCAGATCTATCCCACCCTCTTGGAATTCCATAAAGATCTTAAAAGCTGGATCTACAGATTGGCCTAGGTCCTAGATAGGGTTGTGCCATTCTGGAGGTGGTTACCAGATTAAATAAAAGCTCCTACTTCCATTTGATTGTATAACCCCTGTTAACTTAGCAACTTCTTTGTTAATTTTAATGTATTTATTATTCTCTTACTATTTTATAATTTTGTTTATCGGATTGCAAACTATCTAGGATTGTATTATAGTGAGATGAGAGGTTTAATTTAATAAATAAATAAAGCAAAAATTTGGATATTAGTTTATCTTGCCTCACTGGAAGCATTTTTAATATTGCAGTTATAATCTTTAATTTTAAAAAAATTCAACAGAAATCCCTTTGGTACTCATGTATTCAGAAGTATTAGCCAAAAAAGAAATCTAATTATCATGCTGAGTATCACTTCAGATTGAAATATCATTTTTGTGACCCACTCATAGTTGGGATAAAAATATATGCAATGTTGAAGCAAGAATAAACCTGAAATAATTCAGCAGGACAAAAAAAAAACCAAGGAAGAGTAACACTGTTTCACAAGTTCTAATTTGTGACTTTTTTTTTTAAGATGACAAATTTTCAATCGCAGGCTTGTGTTCATGGCACTTTGGTTCATTCAAATGAAAATATTTCTTTTTTATTATAAACACACACAACCACTCTAACATGCATATATTCACCCATCTTTAAATTTCATTCAGCACTGAAACATTTTAAAATGTCTTTTCATTTGTATGAGTCCAAAAACATGATTATACTTGCTCACAACTGAATGGAATGTACACATTGCTTAACACTTAACACTTAGACTTATATATTGCTCACAATGATTTTCAGCTCTGTCTAAGCAGTTTACAGAGCCCCCAACAATCTGGGTCCTCATTTTACTGACTTTGAAAGGAAGGAAGGCTGAGTCAACCTTGAGCCAGTGAGGATTGAATTCAGTGAGCTGAATTAGCCTGCAATACTGCATTCTAACCACTGTGCCACCATTGCTCCTTATATAGTATTTAAAATATGAGCTATGGTAAAGAATGTCAGAACCTTATCATGAAATAAGCATTTGAAATGCCTATAAATATATCTGTTCCTAAAATAATAGGTAGAGCTCATAACCTACAGGTAAAACTCAAAAAATTAGAATATCGTGCAAAAGTTCATTTATTTCAGTATTGCAACTTAAAAGGTGAAACTAATACATGAGAAAGACTCACTACATGCAAAGCAAGATAGTTCAAGCAGTGATTTGTCATAATTGTGATGATTATGGATTACAGCTCATGAAAACCCCAAATCTACAATCTCAGTAAATTAGAATATTGTGAAAAGGTTCAATATTCTAGGCCAGGGGTACCCAACCACCGGTCCTTGGACCGGTACTGGTCCGTGGATCATTTTGTACTGGGCCGCAAAGCTTGGGCGCTGCCATCTTGTTTCAGCGGTGCTTCCGGGTTTTCAGTTGCTTCCAGGTTTTCGGTTGGAAAGCAGTGTTTGGGTGCTGAAGGAATCCTCATGCCTTAGTTTCGTCGAAGGGGGGTGCAGCTTTGAATGAAGAGCCGTCCTGATGGCAGTAGAGTCTCGCGTTACTCAGGTATCGGTCCGTGGAAGAATGAAGAATCGTGAAACCGGTCCCTGGTACAAAAAAGGCTGGGGACCACTGTTCTAGGCTCAAAGTGTCCCACTCTCATCAGCTAATTAAGCCATAACACCTGCAAACGGTTCCTGAGCCTTTAAATGGCCTCTCAGCTGGTTCAGTAGGAATCACAATCATGGGAAAGATTGCTGAGTTGACAGTTGTGCAGAAAACCATCACTGACACCCTCCATAAGGAGGGTAAGCCTCAAAAGGGAATTGCAAAAGAAGTTGGATGTTCCCAAGATGCTGCATCAGAGTACATTAATAGAAAGTTAGGTAGAAGGGAAACGTGTGGAAAAAAAAGGTGCACAAGCAGCAGGGATGACCGCAACCTGGAGAGGATTGTCAGGAAAAGGCCATTCAAAAGTGTTGGGGACTTTCACAAGGAATGGACTGAGGCTGGAGTCAGTGCATCAAGAGCCACCACACATAGATGGATCCTGGACATGGGCTTCAAATGTCGTATCCCTCTTGTCAAGCCGCTCCTGAACAACAAACGTCACAAGCATCTTTCCTGGGCGAAAGAAAACCAGACCTGGTCTGTTGCTCAGTGGTCCAAAGTCCTCTTTTCTGATGAGAGCAACTTTTGCATCTCATCTGGAAACCAAGGACCCAGAGTCTGGAGGAAGAATGGAGAGGCACAGACTGCAAAATGCTTGAACTCCAGTGTGAAGTTTCCACAGTCTTTGTTGATTTGGGGAGCCATGTCATCTGCTGGTCCACTGTGCTTCATTAAGTCCAGGATTAACGCAGCCGTCTACCAGGAGATTTTTAAGCACTTCATGCTTCCTTCCGCAGATGAGCTTTATGGGGATGCTGACTTCATTTTCCAGCAGGACTTGGCACCTGCCCACACTGCCAAAAGCACCAAAACCTGGTTCAAAGACTGTGGGATTCCTGTGCTTGATTGGCCAGCAGACTCACCTGAGCTGAACCCCATAGAGAATCTATGGGGCATTGCCAAGAGAAAGATGAGAGACATGAGACCGAACAATGCAGAAGAGCTGAAGGCCTCTATTGAAGCATCCTAGTCTTCCATAACACCTCAGCAGTGCCACAGGCTGACAGCTTCCATGACACGCCGCATTGAGGCAGTAATTGCTGCAAAAAGGCACCCAAACCAAGTACTGAGTACATCTGCATGCTTGTACTTTTCAGAAGTCTGATATTGTTTTATGTACAATCCTTGTTTTATTGATTACATGTTATTCTAATTATATTATATTCTAATTTTCTGAGATTGTGGATTTGGGGTTTTCATGAGCTGTAAGCCAAAATCATCTCAATTATGACAAATCATGGCTTGAACTATCTTGCTTTGCATGTAATGAGTCTATCTCATATATTAGTTTCACCTTTTAAGTTCCATTACTGAAATAAATGAACTTTTGCACAATATTCTAATTTTTTGAGTTTCACATGTATTGCAATATAATAACATAGCAATATAACATATAATTGGATTTTCAATTATTTGCCATTGTTTTCAATTCCTTCTCCTTTTAAGGAATCAACAAAGGTAAACACAAGGATTGAAATATTAGTTAGAATTACAGATCTTCACCAACAGAAATACACCTGACCTATAATTGGCTTCCCTTTTAATTTCAATTTTGATAAAAATTAATCAAATGAAATAGGGATTGTGAGGTCGTTACAATTGATGTGAAAAAGTTGAGAAGCCCATGTTTTCTTTCCTTTCTTCTGAAAGGAAATGGAATGATAATTCATATAGAACAGAAAAATGGGGGCTGTAGAAATGATGCTCAATTCATTTCTTAATGTCAGTATCTCTCTATCACTCCATAAAAAAGTGATCAAAGCCCTTTAGAACCAAAATACTTCACTTCCCCTCTGTCCCAGCACCCTTTCACTAATGACTGCATGGGTTAGCCTCAATTCCAGTCTGTCTTACACAACAAATGGGGCCATGAAATCTACTGGTTCATCTTCCACTTGGGTACAGGTACAGGTAGTCCTTTAGCGAGGTGACAAATAGTGATGAAAAAATAATTTTATGATCAGTCCTCATTTTTACAATTTTCTTAACGTTTGTAGCAAAGAAAAACTGAAGATCATAAACACAGTGGCAATTTCACTCAGCATCCATTTCACTTTATGACCTAATTGCTGGTCCCAATTGTGGTCACTATTTGGAGTTCCCAAAAATCAGTGGAAAGGCAAACTAGGCTGAAGTGTATTCTTGGGGGAACCCAGCCCATGCTACTCATAGTAGCCCCAATCTGCAAGCCTACTACTTCCTGACCAGGCAGACAAGTGTTGGCAGCCTCCACCTCTAGACTCTCCTTGCTTTCTGCTTGGTGGGCAGCAATGTGGCCTAAACTGGCATGGAACTAACCAGATAAGCTTCTGAAGTGGTCAGCTTAGTGCTTGCCCATTATCAAAAAGGAGAATAACAGTCCATAGTCCAAAACAATCAGGGAACATAGTGAGGATGGCAACCTCTCTTTGGTTTTCTCTTTAATTTATACCAGTGGCTCCATCTTCCAGGAACTGAAGCCACATGACTGCACAATGGTGGTGATTAATTTCATGGTTCCAGTCCCAGCAAACATGTCAACCAGCAACTGGTGCTCTTGTGTTTTCTAGAAATCCAAATAACCACAATGAGAACAGAAAGGACAACAAACCCAAAATGGTAATTTTTACTGTCTGCTCTAAACTTGAGGACATTGTGTGGGAGTACCTTTTACCACCCCAGTCCATACATCCAGAAGTCCCCACATTCCTGGAATCCCTCTCATTCTATAACAGGGCTGTCAAACTTGAGGCCCATGAGCCGGGTGCATCATGCACTGGCCACCGCCATGCCTAGATGAATGAAAGGGAAAAAAGTTGTGATATGTCACATGACCTGCCATGACGACATGAGTTTGACACCTCTGTTCTATAACATCACAGAACACACTCCACCTCCAACAATCACCCAAACTGTTTTAACAGAAGCACCAACATAAATTATGTTAAATTCCATAACTCCACCATAGACTCCATCACCCACTTCCTGTTCAAGGAACACACACAAAAGCAAACACTGGGGCCCTACAAATTGACCCAGTCAGTGACTGCATAAAAAAGGGCCATTTTTAAAATGTTTGGCCTTTTAAATTGCAATAGTGGATACCCAGTTCCATATGCCTACAGGATTTAATAAAAAGGACAGGGGGGCAGGAAGTAGTTGAATCTTCATGCTGGATTACAAACAATTCTTGAAATTTTGCAGCAAATTGCCATGTAGGTTAGTCATGGTTTGTCAGTAAATTCAGGTCTAAAACACAATTGTGTGCATAGCTGTAGAATTTTGAATCCTGGTCTGAGTATCAATCGTGCAGCTCTCCCAAATCTAAGACCTAACACTGCCTAGTAAGTTTCACTGATTGCTCATCATATGCATCAGTGCTCCAGCTACTATGAAAAAGGTACTCAAAGAATAAGCAGATTCTTTATGGGGGTTTGTCTTTACGGGGGTTTGGCTCACAATCCTTTAGCTAATTTACAACCATTTCACTTGAAAAGAGTAAGTTTATGCAAATGAATAGAATGAAGGATATCCAGTTTGGCACTGTGAAGAATCACATCATCAACCCAAGCCTTACAAAGAAATCAACTATATTGTTAAGATTTCATAATAATTTTATTGTACCTGCTGATCTGAAAATGTTACAAACACTCAAATCATGGCTACTCCCAAAGGTAATACAGATTTGGGGCAAGAGGGAAAGGTTTTAGGTTCATTGCTTGCTGTGAATGTTGTTTAAACAGCATTCTGAAATTCCCATGACCCTGCTTTCAAACACAAAATTAGCATAATTTATTAACAGTTACTGCATTTTTTGTTATAAATAAGAACAAGAACAATAAGTTTATCTTTTTCTCCCTGGGTATGCTTTGCCTTTTGCAATGCAATTAACAAGTCATTTTTTCATAATTTTTTTTGTTTTGTTCTGATTTTTTTCTCCTATGTTATTGCTTGCTTTGTTACTTGTGTATTGTTAATTGCATTTCAGTGCAAAGCTGTATAGCTGCTGTTCTTATGCCATGCACATTAGAAAATACTATCTTTTGTTTTATACAGAATTTGCATTATGTTTTATACAGAGTCTGGCATTGTATTATTATGTAACTTATAATAGATGCTTATTTCTTCAGCTTCATCACACTGGAAAATCATTTACCACTAGTTCCATGCCTCCCATGTCTTGTTGAAAAATACCACCCAGTGGTAAATATTATAAGCATATTATTCTGCAGTGTTCAACTATTAGGTGAAACCTTCTACCTCAGATGATGTCTGATTCTCATGCCTATGAATCTGAAGGCATAAATCAACAAACCCTTCATCTTTTCATTCAGTTGCTTGTACTTAACACTAACTAAATAAAGCAATTCTGAAAAAGATGTGTGCCTGTTATGGTATTGGGGGGGGGTAAGTTTATATTATTTATACACAACAGAGTGTTCTTTACAAATCATGTTTTTCCATTTATTTACATATTAGTATTTGTAGTTCTGTTACAGTACTTTGTAGCAGTGCAGTCAATCAATACACAGATTTCATTTTGGCTTTGGTTGCTACTACACTATTTTGCATTGGGTTTCCCAACCTGGGTTTTTCGAAAAAGAATGGAATTTTAATCTTTTGCCTTTGATTCTTCCCCAAAGTAGAATAGGAATGGGAGTCATGGCTACAAGAAAGATACTTCAGAATAGCTGGCAGCATTTTGAAAGGGTTTCCACAAATGGATTCAAACCTGTTCCTGATGTCAGCCCAAGTTGTTACATGCATTTTATTGTCCAGAGTATATTGCAGACAATATTTTTCCCATTAGAGGAAAAGATCATGAAGGCAACACCTTCTCTAGTGAGGATCTTAGTGGCTTACCAAGCAATCAACATATGGGGTAAATGTGAGACATTCAAACCATCTGATCCAGGAATCTAAAACTCTCTGCTTCTTCTGCCCAGCTTCTTTAGACTTATTACATATGAAATTCTCCAGATGTCTGAACAATTTTGTTGCTTTCATCTGAATGATTTCCAATTTCCATGTGCCTTTTATGAAATAGGGCAACATAATGTAGCACTCTAGTGAAGAACATAACTCACCAGTCCTGTGCAAAAGAGAAGTCTATTCTTTGTCTTACAGTGGACCTTTCTGTGTGGCTGCATATAGTACACTGTAGCACACCTGTGTGAAACTTGGGGCATCACATTCCCGTTACACGACATTTTGCGACATTTCCCCCCTTCATGGAGCTGGAGTGACACCCCTGCTGTAGCATTTGTAAAACATTATACTGCTGATCAAAAATTATCTGATTATCTAGGATCTACAGGTTGACCTCCTTCCTAATAAATATTAGAAAATATTTCTTACATATCAGGACTTGTTCCAACCAAATGCAAAAATTCACATTTACGTCGAGCAGACTAAATTTGAATACAATAACCATTAGAGTCCACCAACTGAAATCAATGAGACGTAAACATTTGCTCTAGCTAATTGAAGCTCAATATTTTAGTGGGCCCGCTCTAAATACACTAATTCTGGACTGAAGTCAATACTTCAATTCTCTTTTAGTTTTATCAAAGCATCTATAATCGGCTGAGAACATATAAATTCAAGATCTTGGATTGTCAAGTGTCTGCAATCATTTCCAATCTGGAAGTTCCATGCATCAGAATTGTGTGTTTTAACTCCTTTCCTCAACTCATTAATGGATGTATTAAAGAACACTAGGTGAACAGTTATGTTTTCAAATGCATTCACTTTGTCACAAGGTTGAAGAACATGTCCCCATACTCCTTCAGGCATCTATAATTGGAAACTGCCTTCTGCATTATTGAATTTCTAATATCTGCACAAGGAAGGAAGCAATTACAATTAGAGGACACCTCTAGATTGCTGGACAGGTAAGGTAAAAATAGGTCAGCCAAATATGCTCCACATTGACAACAGCTGTTCTCCCATTAATATGAAGAATGAAACTCTACCTAGGCTAAGGTATGCCTAAAATGAGTTTGCCTATAAGAAAACATATTCAGAATAAGTATTTGGGCGGTAGTTTCAGCTGGGACAAAGGTTTCACAAAGTCCTCAAAAGTATTTCCTCTTCCATTCCTTCCAGTGTAAGAAAAACAGACACAGAAGATGGTCATTAGAAAGACAGCAGATCAGTGGAGCATTTCAAAATATTTTACCACCACGTCAATGGGCGTGGTTCAGTGGACACACTTTGCACGCACATGCACACTTTGCACGTGCTTGTGCACGAAATGTATACTTTGCACAGAGGCTTTCCAACTCACCTCCTGCAATCCTGCACTTTCCCTGTTACTTCAGCAGCTGCTGCGCGGCAATCTGCTGTGTCGCCCAAAACAACTGTGCTTCAAAAGCAGGGAATAAAGGTCAATATGGGAACCCTGGTGGGCAGATGGCCCAACAGCAGCTCAGAGAGAACTGGTTCGGTCTTGGCTTGTCTTCGGCATTACTGGTACACCAGAACTGGGCCGAACCGCTAGAATACCACCACTACAGCAGATGTATTCTCCATTCCACATATTTGAGTAATAGGAGTAACTAGGGTCTACGGCAGTCTATGCAGGTGCCCAAGTCCAACTGGCATCTATTCATGAAGATCCTGCTTTCCTGATTTACCCACATGATTGATGTAAATATACTATTCAGAAGTGAGAGGAAATGGTCTAGATCAGTGGTTTACCCACTGTTTGTTCTGTAGTATTTTCTTTCACTGTGTGTACCATAGATATAAAGGTAATCCTGGACTTAGAACTGCTTAACGACCATTTGAAATTACAACAGATCCCCCCCAAAAAAGCCATAAAAGACCCCTCAAACACTCCCAAAAACTCAATTTAAGCTCCTTCTCTTACTGTCATCTGATTGCATTGTGCGAGTTTTGCAACTGGTCTGCATTTTCGGCCATTTGCAGAGCCCTTTGGTCCTGAGACTGCAATTTGCAATTTTTTTTTTTAACCAGAAACCAGTGTTTACTTCTGTTTTCCAACAAAAAATGCCCACTGGGTACAATTGGTTCACTTAATGACCAGGGTGTTTGCTTAACAAATGTATCATTCATTTAATGACTGCCACAAAATCGGTAATAAAGCCGGGAATGGTCACATTGTGAGCCACAATTGCCAGCATCACTTACAACTAATTCCAGGCTCAATTACAGTTATAAGTTGAGGACTACTTGTATATGCAATCACACAAGGGAAGCCAGAAGCATCTTTAAATTAATGTAACTAAGTGCAACTGCAACACTGGATCCATCTTCATAAGGAAAGGATCAAACTAATTTGGAAACGTTTCCTGGACACTGTGGACAGGGTAGTCTCAGGAGGGACAAAATAACTCTTGAGTAAATGCTATTCTTTCCTCCTTATTAAGTAATTCTCTATTTGTTAATTTCTCTTTTCTAGTCTAACAATCCCAAATAATGGCTGTCTTGGTCCACATTATAAAAAAAACCCTATAAACAGAAAAAAGAGAAACAATTAATCTGATTTCACCCTCTTACTCATTTTTTTTCCAGTTTGTTCACTCAATATTTCCAGATGAGATTGCAATTTAAAAAACTATAAGCAATTAAACTTGGAATACAAATTTCAGATAATGTTTAGCGATGGCCAGAATTATACTGTTAAATTAATTAATTAATTCCAGCCTAGTTGTTTTGTACAACTGTCCCAAGCCTAATCAGTAATCTTGAAAAACATTTACATTGTTGGATGGATGGATGGATGTGTATGAAGGTAGGTGTGTGTGTGTGTGTGTGTGTGTGTATGGAGGTCTGCCTATTTGCCCAACAGAATGGCAGTTATATACATAATTTTTTTTAATAACGGTGGGAGAAGGGAAAGGCAAAGGCAGAATTTTCCTCATGTGTGATAGCACTCACTGTCAGTTCTAAAAAAGTCAGTTCGATTTAGTCAACCCAGATTATCTGGAAAGAGGATATGAATTCCAAAATGAGATGATTTTAATGGCTAAAACAGAGTGTGCAAATACTGCACAGATGGTTTGGCAGCATATTACATCAGATAAAACTTGTAGGTAATTTATCGTTGGGCAGCAACATTTCTCAGTCTACAACTGAATTAATTTGCTGTTACTATTGTAAGAAAAAAAATGCATGCCATTTGTGTTCAATTTCTTGATTTTATTTTTTGGACATACCTAGAGCTTAGTGATAGTACCCAGAAAAAAAACCTTAAGTATATGACAGAAAGACAAATTTTAAATTATCAGTGCCTCTAATTTTAATTTTGTTGTATGATGCCATGACATTAAACTACAGGAATTCAGTGAAGTTGAAACAGGTTCATAATATGGGATTCAGGCAAGTGATAAAGAGCTTGTCTAAAGCTGATTAAATACCTGTATCACCCCTGTTATTATCTAATCATGAAATACCTCAAGCAAGCATATTTCCAGATAAGTGAGCTTGAAAGAAATAATCAGGTATATACTAGCTCCAGTTTAGGAAAGTGAGAAATCTGCCCTTTGAGTTTCAAGGTGACAAACAATGGTTGGTTATATTATCAAGAAAAGATGCATTCATTGTCTAAGCAATATTGAATATTGCAGTATCAAATGCTTCTATTCAGGATATTCCATTCCTTATCTCCTTCCGTCTGTTCCCACAAATAATTACACCTCTTGAACTCTGAACACATTCAATGCTTGTTGGGCGACTTGGGAGAAGGGTGATTCTTCAAATATATCACAAGGGTTTTCCACCAGATTTCATTAATTTTTAGACCTTTCTCCATTAATTCTTCAGAATTTTGTCTGGCACCCAAACTCAAAGAATAGTTATTGTGTTCAACAAGAGGCATATCTCTTCTCCACATTTAAAACAACATGTATATTCCAGATCTTTTTTCAAAGCATTGGCTTGTATAAGAAGCTGAGCCATAAAAAAACAGAAGGGAAAAATGCTCTGACTTGAATATTGTATTAACTCTAATTTTCTGCCTTCAAGGACTATAAAATATAGCTACTCGTTTTATAATTTTCATGCATTTAAGAAAAAGTAAAAGATAAAATGTCATCTATTTTCCTGTACGATCACAAGGGTAGTCAGTAAGAATAACTATAGTGAACTTACCAAGAAAATAGTCTAAAACATTTATATGATTGCGTTTATTTGTTAACTGGCAAAAAGCACAACCAAAACCACAATGAATTAATTTCATGGATAGTATCAGCTGCCAGAATAAGCAACACAACCATTGGAAACTAATTGCAGACCTCCTGAGAAAACCAACAAAACAAATACAATATATTCAAAGTGCATGCATACGCCATCTGCTTTGCTGAGAAGAATAGACAAGAATTCAAAACATGCCTCATAATATCTGCACTTTGAAAAAGCATCTTATAGCATACTATATTCTTTGCATTTTGCTAATTTGCGGAGAAAAAAAACCACACCAAACTTGTGTGTTACAACAAAACAAGAGTAAATGTGCTATTTTTTTTTTACATATCTATCAATGTATTGCATCCTCTGCTCGTCAAAGATATTCCCAACAAAATGATAGCCATTTATCAATCCACAGGTCAACAATACCCTTGATGGATGGTATTTAAAACATATACCTGTGCTTTTCCACACCATGAAATATGTGTACATATACCTGATATAAGCCTCATACTTATTAATGATGAACTTATTAGTACTCAAGTTCTCTTACCTTGGGCTTTTCATCCAGTATTTGCTGACGAATCTCTTTGTGTTTCTCCACAAGTTTTTCCTGTCTTTTGGTCTGGGCATCTTCTAGCTGTAATTAAAAACAAAGTCCACTATAATTTACATGTCTATCTGAATTCCTCAGTTTCAACACTCAAAAAGACAATATCATAATTGTCTTGGGTAACACAAGTTTTAGAGAACATTTTGACATAAAATGATGTCATCATTATTAAAATAGTCAACTTCTTTCATGTAAGAGTTCAGGGCATGTCAGTAGATTTGTTTCAAATTTAAAAGTTTTAATAGCTGGAAATGTGCAGCTGAAAATGGAAAATTCATTCTTAATATATGGTGATTAGCTGCAGCATTTAATTAGGTCAGGTAGCTAGTATTAACTACAGGGCACACTGTCCTTTTTTAAATCTAAACATATTTATGTTCCTGCAAATCTGTTGGACTATGTTGATACTTTTTAATATCAACTTCTGTGTCATTAGGTGAAGTGCCATATGCTCTGAAGAGAGTGAATGGCTTAATTGGTCTCACTGCTAACTTGCTTTACAAAAAACAGCATTTTTTTTTTCAATAGACGACAGAGCTTTGAAGAGATGAGGAAAGATAACTAGATACTGATCAGCATACTCATTTTATTTTTAATTCTAGTCAATCATGTCTGATTCTCAGAGAGTGCCTTGACCAGTCCCTGCAGTTTTCTTGGCAAGGTTTTACTGAAATGATTTGCCATTGCCTCCTTCCAAGGGCTGAGAGAAAATGACTGGCTCAAAGCCACCCAACTGGCTTTGTGCCTCAGGCAGGACTAGAATTCAAAAATCTCCGAGTTTCCAGCCTGATGATGCTTATCCACTACACCAAAATAAAGCTTGCCCATAAAGAACCATTTTTTCATGCGTGTTAGTGGGAAGTATTTCCTTTTATAAGTATTCCATTTGATTTGTCATGACATCTTACAGCAACTAAGTGACTTTTTACCCATTTCTGAACAGCGTTTTGGGGGCATAACTTTGCCATGCAAGAACAGAGTCTGGATTTTAAAGATATTATTTTGTGTTCCTCTGAAGTATTCATGCATAAAGGAGAATATTTGTAGCTCAGGGTTGAAATGCAAGGGCCTTGGTGAGTTTGAGTTTGCTTGTTTTCTTGCCCATGTTTCAGTATCCTAACTAGTCAGGATAATGAAACGTTGTTAAGAAAACAAGCAAACTCAGAGAGCACCAAGGACCCTCTCATGCGTGTATGAATGTATGTATGTATTGAACAAATATATATGGCCACTCATCTACCAAAAGTATTCAAGGTATCAGATAGGAAAAAAAAACCAAAACCAAAATCACATTCCATAACAAAACAAGAAGCAACTGAAGTTCCACATCTGAAACACAATTGTTCAACTTCTCTGTATTCCTTTTTATTTCAGTTGCGGTGCTGTTATATTTGCAGCCAGGTAAGAACTGATCTGCCTCTGGAGAATCAACGAAAAATGGTGAACTAAATTTATAAAATTTTAGCACTATCTGGAAATTGGGACTACAAATTATCTCTGCACAAAAAATAAGGCTACTATTATGTTGGGGTTTTGCTATTTCAAGATAATCACAATGTGCAAATCAACCTAAATATTTAAATGTAATCTTTATGCCAAGGTGAATATATGTTGTAGGTAGTAGACTTACTCTTTTAATGTACTGTACCACCTCTTGAATATATGAACGAATCATTTCTGTCTTCTCCCTGAGAGGAAAATTAAAAATGATTAATCCCGTTTATTTTTTAAAATCACTTATTGCTGGTTTTCTGCTACAAATAATTTGTTTATAAAATAATTGGTAAACTTCACTAAGAGAAAATCAGAGCCAAATTTTACATGTATTGCCCAATGTATTCTTCATCAGATTTCAAAATGGTTTAATATTTTATTTCAAAGAGATTGTGTGCTCTTTGTCATGCGCTATTATGAGTGCCATTATGATTGATTGCAAACTTCCTTGAGGATGATTCAAACAAAATCATCCTCAAGGAAGGGTGCTCTTCTAAATAAAGGAAAAATAATGGACAATCACTGTGGGAATCTATACTGCGTTCTGCCTGCTTTTTAATGTAATATGTGGAAGGTGATAGTTAAACATACATTTAAAAAAAAATATTAGGATTTTTTTCTATTGGTTTTTCAGGTCTTCTGGATATAAATTAAGGTGAGAACTGAAGACTGCACTTACTCATCCATTTGATTTCTGTCCTTGGACTTTGCTTCAGTGATCTTCTCTTGCCTTTTCTTGTCCATCTTTTTCTTTAACTCTTTCTTTTCTCTTCAACAAATCCAGATTTGTTTTTATGAAAGAAGAAAATGGAACAAAAGTTACGCTATGCACATTCACCCAGAAGTGACTCCATCTGTCTTAACTCTTCCGTAAGTACATATAGAATGGTAGTCAAAATAATTGGTAAATGGTCTTTACCTTTCACAAATCTCTTTTAACTTCTTTAGTTGGTTGCTTTGGCATTCTTCTGCTACATCTGTCAGTTTTTGTATAAGCTTGGAAGGAAAAAAAAAAGATATGTCATAAATTGTATCAGCCACGTTCAATTGGTCCCTCCTGCCTCAGGCCTCCCCCATCCCCAGATACTGGGCCGCAACATAGTGGATTACTTGCCAACCAGAAACAATGGGGAAGGAAAACCCTGGGTTCACCTGTCTTTCCTAATTCTGCATCTGCCCTTCCTCTGGCCAATATATTCTGCCTTTCTGGGGCAAAACAAGAACTAGTTCCCTTGCCTTTTGGAGTTTTCTCTTTAATCAGGTGTTTACCCATCAACTGTCCATGGGGAGGGTGCAAAACTCTCCTGCCACTTTAGGCTTTGAGAAGAGGGCCTTTGCACAAAAGGTAGCCTCAGGACAAGCTTCCCAAAACGTTTCCCTACCTTAATGCCCCCTTCCTTCCCTCCAAAAGCCACATTTCTTCAATAATAAAAACAAAGAAGCTGATAGGGATGGACTCTTTCTTCCCACCTCCTGCCGACCCAATTAGGTGCTAAAACTAAACTGTCCCTATGCTTTCCAACCAATATCTCTTTTGAAACTATAACTTGACTCCAGGCTGAATCAAAGAGGAACCAAACGAGCAAGAAGAGAATTTTTTTCTATAGCTAGTCCAGCCTTTAAGTGCTAGCTGGACTTTATAGGCAGCCAGGAGGAGAGCTAAAGCTTGCAAAGACCAAGCATCCCCAATTTTTTGGCACAACTTTTAGATATAACTTTTGTTTTTAACTTCAGTGGAAAAAAGCTGCAGAAACATTTTGTGTCCTTGTTCATTTGATTCCTCTACTGTTTAGCCTCGAGTAAGCCCAAAGCCTAGAGAGGCAGGAAAGCTTTGCAGCATTCCTATGGACAGATGATGGGCAGACAGTTGATTCGTGGAGAAAGCTCTGCAAGCAGCTACCATTTTAGAAAGGAATTGTTGGGGTGCTGAAAATGGCAGCTGCTTCCAAGAGTAATGGGGAACATGTCTTACTGTGTGGGGAAGGGAGGGGAGGGGAAGAAGGCAAGCAAAGGCATTGCAGCATTCCTCTGGTCTGTTGTAAGTGCAAATGACCACGTGAGTGCTGCATCTGTTATAACCTTGAAATAGGTTATTTGTACTTTTGGAGTGTTGATTGTTTTGAATAGTTATTAAGTGGCCTATCATTTCTTGAGGATTATGTTTATAATGAGACTTTAGGGTTCTACCTGCTCCACCCTTGGGATGGATGCTTCATCAGAGAGCAACTGGTAGGCAGGAAGGACTAAGATAAGACTCCCACCATGAGTGCTAGAAAGCTACCACTAATATTGACTTAAATAGGCCAGGAGCTTATATCATATCAGTGGAGCAACATACATATATACATGCACACATGATTACTCCTTGAATAATCATCCTTCTATTGGCACAGTCAGGGGACATTTCCCACCTGTGCCAAGCTGGAGAGAATAATTCGGCAAAATAATCAACCCAATCAGATCAGGCCAGCAAAGAATAAGTACGACTACCACTTACCTCATGATTATAGAAAGAATCAGAAAACAAAATAGCCAGAATTGGATCTGGATATTGCTACATTCATTACTTGAATCCATATGTTTCACTCTGTCCAATGGTAAGGACGCTTCTACATATATAATAAATGGAAATAATTTGCCCCAATCATGAAGACATTTAATTTGAATCTAAAACCTGCCTTTAACCAGAACAGGACTTATGGTCTATACAGCTTGTATGGTTTAGATCTGGGACAATGCTGTCAAGAACTGATAATGTTTAATGCAAGGACAGATGAATTTTTGTTCCCTGTTACTTTCTAATCTCATCCAAAAGAGAGAGGTAACTTAAGATAATCCACCAGGCCTACATGGACTGTATTTATGAACCTCTGTATCTCATCTTGTTATTTTAAGGGTTCCTGCAGATAGATACCTTGTGATCACCCATTTCTGTCTACTAATTTCCAATGCATTACAAATATCACATTATTCTTAATTGTTATCATCCTAAAATAACTTTAGTATGACTGAATGAGTAACAAATTCCATAATGTTTCATATAAGAATCCATCTGCTCATCAGAAAGCACAATCAAGCAAATTGCTACAGTATTTAAAAATTCAAGTTCTGAAAACTTGATTTGAAAACATACAGTACCACTGGACCAAATATATAGAATTAAAAGTAAATATATACAAATTAATCAGCAATAAGTTCTAATTAATGATTTTTTGCTTTCGAAGCAGCCATGACTCCTGATGTTTGACAAGCCTCTATAGTTTGCTTTGCAAAAATTTCAAAGTTGTTTGCCACTGCCTTCTTCCATCTGGCAGTTGTTCTTCAATCCATAGAAGTTGAATAAAAATAGAGATATAAACTGCTATGCTAAGTTAGGAATCACAAGAATGTTGTCTTCAACTGGAGCAAAGATACTACTATACTATTGCAGGACGATTTTATCCCAGAGCATCAATTAAAAATATTTTGCCTCATCTTAGCAATCTAAGTCTTGAACTGGGATGGCACAGAGATGAGATTCAATATACAGTATTAAATAAACAACTTGTTTTCATGAAAAATTTGAACATTGTGATGCTTTGAAACCTAAGAACGGGGGTCCTCACACTTGGCAACTTTAAGACTTGTGGACCAACTCCCAGAATTCCTCAGCCAGCAAAGGAATTCTGGGAGTTGAAGTCCACAAATCTTAAAGTTGCTAAGTTTGGAGACTTCTGCCTAAGAACATCCTTTCTGAAAGAATTTTAGAGACTTGTCAAAGGACACTGTGGCTATTTTTCCAGTTATGTATTCATGTGAAATCAAGAAATACTAATTTGAAATATTACACATTGTGAAAAGTAAATGGGAACTTTCAGCAATTATAGCATATTAACCAATCATGAGGATTGATCAAGGCATATAGAGTTAGGCATCATGCAAAGCACTGTTCTGTGATGATCAACTCTCTTTGATCCCTCAATCAGGAATGAAAGCCTCAAAGAGCACGTTTCTCCCATCACTTTTCCTGTTATTGAACAGATGCCTGGGCCACTGAAACTTTTCCACTGATCCCAAGTGGGCCCTAATGCCTTTCTCCCGGGAATATTCATGTGAAATTGAGAAATACGTTTCAATAATTTTTCAATAATAGGTTTTTAAGAAGAAGTTGGGCAACAATTTGTCCAGAATGGTGTAAGGTCTCCTGCTTGAGCAGATTGTTGTACACCAAGTCCCTTCCAACCCTATGATTCTATGATTCAGTATCAGATAAGTTTTCTGTATATAGCAGCATACACTTAGTTAGGATGGATAAGTGTTTAAATTATCTTGCCAGTGGTATGACTGGAATTTCATGCCTTTTAACAGGAAGCTATGTTTACACTCATACTTGTGAACTGTGATACCAGTTCCCTATTCTGGTTCATAAGGCTTAATAAATTAGAACACACTAATCTGTTTTACCATATTATACAGATGGAATAAAATAGCCAGGCTTGTTATAATATCATAAATTTCAACAAATACACATTCTGGGACAGATTGAAATAATAGTAATATTCCATTGCCTCATTCTTTTTTCTTGACATTCTAAAGCATCTCTTCATTTAGCCCAAAGGGCTGTTCCATGCAGGGCACCTGAATCACAGCTGTAAAAATAACAGCTGCTTTGGGGACAATAAATACACAATATTGTTTTGTTCTTTATAGCTTGTATTCTAGCTTCCATTTGGAACACATAAATTTACTGGAGGCTTTCTGGTACAAACAAGTAGTTAGAAGACATCTTAGTGGTATCAAAGCTCTTGTTTCCAATTTTATAGGCTACACTAATTTAACTGCTCATTTTGAAATGCTTTCTGAAATTTGAGAGTGACAGATTGCATTAGGCATAGAATGACACTCTAAGTTTCAAAGCTAGAGGAGGCAAAGATCCCCAAGCAATAGTATTACCACTATAACAATATATATTAAAGCTCACCCTTTGTGATTTGTGGTGAGCAAAACTGAAAGATTTGCATCTGCTCTCAATAATCACAAATACATAAAGTAGGAAAGACATTGACACTAAAAAGATTAATTAAATAACTTAATACAAATTACATTTGTGTATCTATTAAATTGAACCAATAAGTCTAAAGTAATGTAATGTATATTTATGGTTGCCCTATCTTAAAATACCTGCTATACACACAACTGTTCCAACTGTCCCATGCCAAGATACATGGAGATATATGTCAGCAAATAGATCCATGCATAATGCCAAGGAGCAAAGGCATGAGATGGATTACAGAGAAACCTCCATAGGTAGGTTCTGAAGAGGCCAAAACAAGATTTGTGTGCAATGTTTGCAATAGTATTCATCATACAAAGCAGGGAAGCAATTTTTATGTATGGTACATACCAATTTAATATGTGCTTGTTTCTGGTACTTTTCACTGTAATACTGTTCTTGTCGAAGATTCAGCAGCTGCTGCTGCTGTTTTTCTTTGAGCTCTATTAACTTCTGTGTCATTTCTGAATCAAGAGCAGCCAACTCTTGTTCAACAGTTGAAGGACTATGATCTGGGCTGCCGGTTTCACTTCTACAGCACAATACAGAATAATAAATATAAATTGCAGCAATACAAATACAGAGGTCCTATCCCCCAGATGCTCCCATTATTCCATTAGCCAATATAACATTGACCTATCAAAGATTCTTTAACTCTTTTTTCCCTTGTCTTGTGCAAGTGTGTAAATATGCGTCTGATGTTCACACATGTATAGAAAATTCTTCATTTAGTAAAATATGGATGACCAGAGCATTCAGACAGCAATCATGAATTTAATTCAATTTCTATAAAATCCATAAAAGAAAGCTGCTAGAAAAAGCAATGGTATAACAAAAAGGGATGAAAGTTGGTGTAGATCAGCGGTCACCAACTGGTGGGCCGTGGAAAAATTTTGGTGGGCCGCAGAAGAAATGGCCCCCAAAAGCAATTAATCTGGGCTGTGCAGTTCTCACGCCTTCTGGCTCTTCGAAGGACCCCGGAGTCAGTCCCTGAGATGCACGCACCAACCAGCTCCTACACCCTGCGGCGGCGGTAACAGTAGTCCCCTCCCCCAGCCGCCCGCTGTAAGCTCTCCCCATTAGTTCTCTAGCTTTGAATTACTCCCACCTCTCTTTCCTCCCCTCCCCGTCCATGTGCAGGCAGGAAAAGAAAGGAGCCATTCACAGCTCTCCACTCTCCCACCCTCACTGCCTCTCCCAACATTGAAACCTTGAAGATGCAGTTAAAGCCACTGCAGCAGTAGCATCCTGAGTTGCCTTAGCATGCTCGGTTAGTTAAGAATGGCCCAATCCAGAGTAGGAAGTGGTGCTGGAGGATGAGGAGGCAATAGCGGAGAAGTAAGCAACTCAGGGTGCTACTGCTGTGGCAGCTTTGCCTGCGTTTCCAAGGCTTCGATGTTGGGAGAGGCAGCAAGGGTTGAAAAAGGGAAGAGCTGTGCATGGTTCCATCTCTTTTTCCTTTCCTGCCTGCACATGGGGAGCAGGAGGACAGAGAGAGAGCCAGGAACAATTCAAAGCGAGAAAACTAATGGGTAGAGCTGACAGTGGGGGCTGGAGGAGCGGACTGCTGTTGCCGCCTTGTGTGGGAGCTAGCATCTCAGGGAACTGAGCCAGGAGGCACGGGAACTGCAAGTGAGAGCATTTGATGATTTCAAAGAACTCCTGGAACACAGTAGATTGGCATTTTGTAGGTCTCAGTGAAAGAATGAGTTTTGTTTCACCTCCTTTCCTCACCGGGTAATGCGAGAAATGCTTTCTCTCCCCCTCCCACTCCCAAATAATCACTGGCTGTGGCTGGGTTTGTCAGCAAAGTGCTAAAGCGAGCAAAGTGCCCCCAGGGATACCTTTCCTTACCTGTCTCCAGGTGAGACTGGAAGAGCCCTACCCCAGCTTTTCCTCAGCTGCAGATCTGAACCTCTCAATCTTCCACCCGGGATCTGAAAGGAGCTCCCACTTTCTCCCCCTCCCCTTCCTCAATTAATCAATAAGGTCAGCAGCCCTTCTGCAGGCACATGCCTGCTGAGAAGCCCCTGGAGTGGCAACCAAGGGGCGCTGCCCCCCAAGGAGAGCAAAATCCCTTCTGCCTCTGCTTCTTCCAGCAGCAGTTGCTCCGAGGCCCCTCACATACACACCCCACCTGCTCTTCTGTCTCTTTGGAAGGTGCCAGGTGGGGGGAGTGTTCCAACCCAGAACGCTTTATTTTGTTATCATTAAGCATTTACATTTTTTATAATTAAATAACTCTGTGTGTGTGTGTGTGTGTGTATCATGTATGTGTGTGTGTGTGTGTGTGTGTGTGTGTATGGATCTTTGGTTATTCGGGTTTTCTCCCGCGTAGAATTGGAAGTATCTAGGCAACGTTTCGATGAAGTCTCATTCATCATCTTCAGGCTTGTTTCTTCAGCTCTGTGCTTCTCAGAGTAATGTGAGCTTGCAGCTGCTTCTTCCTTTTAACTGCTAGTGGGGGTGTGACTTGATTGGGTGGGGGTTTGGCTGTGTTCTGATTGGTAGGGGGTTTGGCTGTGTTCTGATTGGCTGGGGGTGTGTTCTGCTTAGGTGGGGGCTTGGTTGTGCTCAGGTTAGTCTTAGTTACTGGGGGATTTGAGCTGGTGAGCTGTGATCTTGTTGTTTGGCTTTGTGTTCGTGGTCGTGCCACATCTTCATGGTGGGTGTCAGTTTGCTTCTTGTATGGGTCAGAGGGGTTTGAAGCGGGTAGTGGTGCAGCTGCAGTATGGTTTCTGGTTCGTGGTCGTGTCTCCTCTTCTGTGTGGGTGTGAGTCTTTTTTCTGTGTGGAAGTGTGGTGGTAGCATCTTGTGTGGCACTTGCGGGTGTGGGTCTGGTGTCATTCTTCATGTTAGTTACTCGTTTATTAATGAGGGCAGGTTTCCAAATGGTTGGTAGGCGGGAAGTATCATCTCGTCTATTCATGCTGTGTGGGCATTTCTCTATCTCTATGGCTTCTCTGATTATTCTGTTGTTGAAGTGTTCGGTTTTGGCGATAGTTCTGGTATTTTTAAAGTCAATTTCATGTCCTGTGGCTTTGAGGTGTTGGACCAGGGAAGAGGTCAGTTCTTCTTTTTTGATTGAGTTTTTGTGTTCTTCAATGCATGCACTAATTCTTCTGTTAGTTTGTCCTATGTATGTGGTGGGGCAGGCAGTACAAAGGATTTCGTATACTCCTTGGTTTTCTAACTCAATTTTGTCTTTAGGGTTTCTCAGGATGGTGGATATTTTTCTGTTTGTGCAGAATGCTGTTTTAATGTTGTGTTTTTGGAGGATCTTGCTGATTTAGTCTGTAGTGCCTTTTATATATGGGAGGAGGGCTTTGCCATTCTCTTGTTCTCTGTCTTGGCTTTTGGTTGGGGTTTCTTTTTGGATTAGGTGAGTAATCTTCTTTTTTGGAAATCCATTGGCTGTAAGTACATTAGTGAGAGTGTGTAGTTCGGTTTTTAAGTGTTGTTCATCGGCTAAGCGTTTTGTTCTGGAGATGAGTGTCTTGGCTAAGGAATTGATCTGTGCTGGGTGGTGGTGTGAGAGTGCATGTAGATAGCGGTTTGTATGTGTTTTCTTCTGGTAGATGGTGTGTCCTAGGGAGCCATTGGATTTTTTGTATACTAAGACATCTAGGAAGGGAAGCTGATTGTTGGCTTCTGTTTCCATGGTGAATTGTATTTTGGGATGTAGGCTGTTGAGGTGTGTGAGGAAGTTGTTCAATTTTTCTTTCCCGTGTGGCCAGATTATGAAGATGTCATCTACGTATCTGAGCCAGAGTTTGGGTTTGTGATCATATTTTTCTAGAGCTTGTGTTTCAAAGTGTTCCATGTAGAGGTTTGCAATGACAGGTGAGAGGGGTGATCCCATGGGTGCTCCTTCTATTTGTTTGTATTTTTGTCCATTGTAGGTGAAGTATGTATTGGATAGGCAGTGGTTGGTAAGATCTAGGATGTACTTGGGGGGGTTGTATTTGTTTTGGATGGCTGTCAAGGCTTCTTTTATAGGCACTTGGGTGAAGAGGGATATGACATCGAAGCTCACCAGTAGGTCTCTGGGTTGTAAGTTTTGTTTCTTTATGATCTCAATGAACTGGAATGAGTTCCTTACCTGTGAGTTGATGGATTCTGCATAGGTCTGTAATTGTTTGGTGAGAAATTTGGCTAAGTTTTGTCGAGGTGAGCCTATGGAGCTGACTATTGGTCGTAGTGGGGTTCCTTCTTTGTGTATCTTGGGGAGACCATACAGCTTAGGACATCTGGATGATTTTTCTCTGGGTATGATTCTTTGGTGGATTTCTTCGCTGATGGGGGAGGCTTTTATTTTGGATCTGGTGGTTTTTTCTAGGTACGTGGTGGGGTCAGTGTTTAGGGTTTTGTATGTGGGGTCTTGGAGTAGGTTGGTTAACTTGGTTTGATAGTCAGATGTATTCATAATCACTGTAGCATTGCCCTTGTCTGCTGGTAGGATTATTATGCTGGTGTCTTCTTTCAGGTTAAGTAGTGCAGTTTGTTCTTCTTTGGATAAGTTGCTTTTGGGTGGTTTGCTCGTGCAGAGGATGTTGGTGATTTTGAGTCTGATTCTGTTAGCATCATCAGGGTTGGTTTTGGTCAGGCTGGTTTCAACTCCGCATATGATGGTTTCTGTGGGGATGTGTTTGGGAGCAACAGCAAAGTTGAATCCTTTCGAAAGGACATTGGTTTCGGCTTCAGTGAGGATCTTGTCTGAGATGTTGTGCACTGTTTGTTTCATGTGTGGCTGTGAGGGGGGAGGAGTTTGTTTCTGGTGTTGTTGTAGTTTTCTGAGTTTGTTGGTATGTGTGTCTGTCTTGAAGGTGGTCTGTGTTTCAGCTCTCCAGACAGCAAGTTGTTTGGATTTGTCCCAAAGTAAGGGGTGAATCTTGTTGCTTAGTCTGAGGTGAAGTGTGAGGAGTTCTTTGTTGATTTGGTCTAGGAGGAATCTTTTTGTGTGAAGTTCATTTCTAATAAGGGCCAATTCTGGCCACTATAGAAAACCCCAGCCACAGAATCATCAGAGAAGCCATAGAGATTGAAAAAAGACCTGACAGCATGAATAGAAGAGATGATTCCACCAGACTGTCAATCATTTGGAAGCCTGCACTCTCAAATAGAAAGATCTCCATGCCACAAGCCAGGCAAACACCTGGGCAAAAACAGACTCCCTCTGATAGCTCCAACCCAAATACCCCCCCCACCAGGCACCCAGGTGAAACCCAGCTTGCTAATGAAGAGCAGCCGTCCCTTCACACGAAGCCAAGCTGCACTGAAAGCCTCCAACACAAGAACAGAGTGTTGCCAGCCAATCAAAGCCACAAAACAGACAGAAGAAACCAGAAACACCAATCAATCAAACTCCAAGTCCAATGAATACAGATCCAGGCTCCCAACCAATCACAATGGACAAGCCTCAAATTTGAAACCAGAAACTAACTCTATACAGAAGCCTGAGGATGGCAGATGAGATTCTGCTGAAACGTTGCTACAACTTTAACAGAACTACAATGACGTGGGATAATACCCGAAGGAAGCTAAACAGCACACATGTAAGTACCCGCGAAAGCCTAAGTATTTTCCCACGTCATTATAGTTGTGCTTTTAAAGTTGTAGCAACGTTTCAGCAGAATCTCATTTGCCATCATCAGGCTTCAGCCTGAAAGGAACTGAAATGGCTCTACTCAGGAACAGCTCCACAGAAAGAGATTCCAATTGGATCAGTTAAACAAAGATTTGCTGGCACTATACCTGGAACTGAGCAGCAAAATCCACATGAAGCCTGATGATGGCAGATGAGATTCTGCCGAAACGTTGCTACAACTTTAAAAGCACAACTATAATGACATGAGAAAATACCCGAACAAAGCTGAATGTAAGTACCCGCAAAAACTTAAAGAAACAAATCTATATATATACATAAAAAATTATATATATAAACATGAAAAATTATATTAAATATATTAGCTTTTAAAAAAATTCATATTAGTGGTCCTTGGGATTTAAAAGTATGAGTTTGGTGGTCCCTGAGATCCAAAAGGTTGGCAACCCCTGGTGTAGATTATTATTGTCAGGTAACTAAATTGATGGCTTTTCAATGAATATTGGAGAAATAAGACAAAATATTGAAGCTTTGGGTTTCATTAGTTTCATCCAATGATATTATGAGTGTCATTGAGATTAGCATTATTTCACAATTCATAAAGCTTACCAAATCATTTTTTTTTTAAATCTGAGCATCCCCAAACTGCATAGCATCCTAAATGTGAAACTATTTAATGAACTCCAAAGAGCAAAGTTCATAAAGACCAAAGATTTGTCAAAGGAAAGCAAGCTTGGAACAACATACAAAACCCAAATGAGAAAAATAATCTGCGCAAAATGGAAACTGAACAAAACTCCCTAAGGAACAGTGTGATATTTTTGGTCTTGGGAAAGAATTGCTACTATAAAAGTGAGGTGAGAAGGGAGAGCAATGAATGGAGCATGTGAACCAAACAGAGCAACTGCAAACTAAATAGTAACAGTAGTACATTCCAACCCCACACCACCCCAAAAATTAAAAGCCAGGCTGAAATACATGAAATGCATCTCCCCGAGCCCTAACAGTTATATCAGAGATGCTTATCGTTCTACCCAGGTATTAAGCCAGTTGCCTAGGAAACCACAAACTTAAAAGGAGAGATGGCTGAAGGACCAAGTTCCAGCTGAAAAAAGGTAATAATCAAGCACCAAACACAATGTGAGATTTGTGCAAATATAAGAAAGAAGTGTAGCAACTCAAATCTAGAAACCCACTCTGACAATGCTCTCATATTTTGAGGCTGGGAACACCTACACAAGTGGAAAATGGCTTGAATCCATTGGCATTGAATTTTGACCTAGTTACTGGGCCTTCCTCTCTCTAATGTACATTCAGATGTATGTATGCTGCATGTAGCTCTTCTCTCACAGCACTACCACCTGCAACATCTGGCAAGACCTTAATGCTGAAAACCTCTACCCATTTTCTCTCCCCCACATATATTTTTTGTGTTAAAAAATCTAATGACACCAGTCAAGAGACACTAAGCACTTCTTTTAATTCTCTACTTAATTAATGACTTGCCTCCAGATCAGCAGTGCGATCCTACCGGTTCCACTCCTGGCTCGGTGATTGCACAAACATGCACCTAACGCACATGCACAGCTTTCCCCACACCAGCTGGGGTCTGCAGCTCCAATCAGCTGAGAGGATAAAGAAGAGAAAATCACAGGAGCAGGTGAGAGGGCTGATCCTGCATTTTTCTCTTCTTTCTCTCCACTTTTTCCCCTTCCTTTCAGCTGATCGTTGGAGGCTCTGTTTTTAACTACTGGTTCGGTGAAACCGGTCTTAACTAGTAGCATACCACCACTGCTCCAGATGTTGTGGGTGCTCCAGCACTGGAGGTTTTTCAGTAGAGATTAGACAACTATTTGTCTGAAATGGTATAAAGTTTCCTGCCTGAACAGAAGGTTGGACTAGAATACCTCCAAAGGTCCCTTCCAACTCTGTTATCCTGTTAATATAGGCCTGTCCAGAAAGTTGTAAGACAGATACCTGTTTATGGTCAACTTTTCTTAATATTACTCTTAACTAAATGCCCTACCAATCCCTGGATCAATTTGTCACTGGCACGAATGGCAGAAGCTTCTGCATCAAAGTGGCTTTTTATCTACATAAAAGAGACCAACAGAGGTTGCTCTACTCAGCATAATGGAAGCTCCAGTCTTATCTGGAAGGGGACATGAGACCCAGTTGGGAAGTAAACTATTTCCAAAAAAAGGCCAAAGGAACCTTTCTAAGAAGATAAACATACTTTTTCCTACTGTCTTTTTTAGCTGTTTTCTCCAACACTGTCCTCCGTCGTAGGTAATCATTTTGAATTTCATTATATTTTGTGGTATGCTCTTTTATAAGATCTGTTGTTTTTTTGTGATGTCTCTTCACAAGATCCTTCATTTCTTTGTAGTGCTTCTTCTGAAGTTTCACAAATGCCTTCTGTTGCTTTAGTTCTTCAATGGTTTGTGCTTCAACTTCTGCAAGAATAAGAGAAATGATGTTATCACCGCACAACATTAGACATGCTGGGAATATGCAGTTTTATCAACTGCATTTAAAAGCAACTCTCTTACTCCAATAGAAGAGAACGTATATAGTTTAGGATTGAACTGTGGAGTCCTGGTGCTCTCTGAGCTGGGTTGTTTGCTTGTAAACACTGCCTCAGTTAGGTAACATCATCAGCGTAGTGTGAGATGTGCTCCCTGTTTATATACAGTAGTTTGTCCTGTCAGTTTTGATGATGGTGTGATTTTCTCCTTGATAGATTCTCAGTTGTTGTTTTTTCTGCTTGGTTGTTTGCCTGGTGTTAATCCCTGCTTATCTGGGTATTGGCTGCTAGAAGGATGTGTTTTGATATATTTTTGTACCTCTTTGTTTTTTATTGTCTCTTTTGAGTGGTGTATAATTATGATTTATTTCTATGTGTGTATTGACAGCTGATTTGAAATTGAAATTGAGTTTGTCCATGTGTTGTAAAATTAAGTTTTCATTGTGTCTTCTGATTGCTAGTTGGTGTTCATAGATGTGCTTTGTCTTCTAACTGTCTATCCTACATAGTGGTTGTTAACCTGTTGTAGGTTACACTCTGTTGTAGATGATTCCTTTTTTTCCTTCTTGGGCTGCTGGGGTTTTTGGTTGTTATGTTTTGGAGGGTTTTAGTTGGTTTACGTGCTATGTGGTTGTGGTAGGCTGTTGGTTGTTTTTTGTATGTTATTGATGTATAGTGGTATAATTTTTTTCAGAACTTTTGTTTGTTGTGCTGTACTGGGTTGAGTATCCATTTTGTTGGAAGGTATTGTATGGGCAGTTTGTTTCCTTTTTTGGTGTTATGGGTTACTGTAGTGCATTGTACTAATCTGAATTCATGAATATAAATCACTGCATTTGTACTTGGTTGAATTGATTACAGCACTGCACTTGTACTGCATTACATTTGTATACTGCACTATAATTGTGCACTACACTTGTACACCACATTGCATGTGTGCTCCTCTGAATTGCACAGGTACATATCCACTACAGCAAGGTCTTCCTGTCTTTATGTGATCTTATCAGTATTATATAATTCAAAGAGTTTCAACCTTTATGAATTATATAATTCAGGTATTTGAAACATAAAGATATTTCAATTTGGTTTATTTTGTTTGATGAGCCATTGTTGTTTAGACTTCTGAATCACCTCACCTGGAGACAGAAATACTACAAAATAACCCCCAGATTTCTTAATACATTTCACAAAATAAAAACAACCCAATTCAGTCTTTTTTTTTTTTTTACAAAAGCTAAGTATATCTTACGTAAGTACATCTGTTATATCTGCTATATAAATTTATAACATGATCTTCACGTCAGATCAGCAAAGTATGGGTTATTCATAATTATCTAACCAACACACATAAGGTATATAGAATTCTTATGTCTCAAGATGTACCTTAGCCATATCTTTATGCAAGCAGATTGCACATCTAACTCGTTACTCTTTCCTGTGTTTGAAAACAGTAAATGATCCTGTATTGTTACTTGAGAAGAAAAGGATAAAGATATCTACTTGTGTATGCTCATGTATACCCACAAGGGCTTTTGTACAGCTTTAAGATTTTTTGTTTTGACCACAGCTTTTTACTCTAAGGTCAATGAATTTACACAGCAAATTCAAGAATTATTTAATCATGCCATGTAGAAATGACTGAGGCTTTGGAGGGAACTCTATTTAATCTATTATTTGCATTGCTGTTTATGCCAACTTTTCAAATTCATGCCAAATTTATGCCAACTTATCAAACACATGCAAATGAATCCTGGATCCTTAAATCTGGTGTCAGTACTAAACTCAGTCATCATTTGGATCCCAGTTATTCATCTTGTTGGGATGAAATTGATGCGTTCCAGTAATTTGGCCTCATTCCTTAATTTTAAAATCCCTCAAATATATAATTGTTCTTTCCAGATCAGGGGTCGCCAACCTTTTGGACCTCAGGGATCATCAAAATAATAATTTTAAATACCAGGGACGACTAACCAGTTCTGTGGGTGTGGCCTAATTTGTGGGTGTGGCTTGGTGGTCATGTGATTGGCTGGGCATGGATTGTATGTAAATATTATAAATATTTATATAAATATTGATTTTTTTTCATAAAAAAAGAGCAACTTTTACCCAAAATCAGACAAAGCAGGCAGGCAGATTTAGTTGCTCATAGAATCACAGATTCATTCAGAGATCTATCTATTTGCCATTGGCTAGCTCAGTCTGTCACATAAAATTTGCTTGCCGTGGGTCTGCACTGAATAATAAAACCTTCAGTCCTAGGGGAGGTTCGGCTGTGCTTAAAAGCAGAGCCAAAGATTTAAAGACTAGCTAGAAAGCAAGAAATCCAACCATTTCCTACTTCCCAGCTAATCTAAATCTCCCGGCATAGCAGAACAGCTGTTGGTTGGAAAAAGGAAAAATAGCAATTTAGCAGGCAAGTTTTCCGGGTAAAGAGAGAGTGGGCAGGGAGGGTTCCCGCGGGCCATGTGGGCGGCACAGCCTTGTGTTTCTGCACAGCCTGGATTAATTGCTTTGGGGGGGTGCTCTGGGGTGAGATTTCTCAGCAGCCAACCAAAATTTTCTCGTGCCCCACCAGACATGGCCCACCATGTCTTTTGGCAACTGCTATTTGAGATGATAGTTAAAGACCACCAGGAAGACATTTTGAACAATAAACAGATTAAAATAACTATTTGTATGTGGCATACTGTTTCTTGCAACATTCCCATTAATTTGTTTAAAATATACTATTGTACAGCATGATCATGTTTCTTACCTGTCAGGACACTCTGAATCAGATCTTCTGTTTTGGCTGGAACTTTCACAGAACCTAAGTGTAAATAACATCAATATTTCAATTCGTCTGAAATTATGAATACAAAAGCTCACAGTGGGTCATTCTTCTCATTGGCTCAGAAAGAACCAGAGGATATAATGTCATTCTTGTTTGTGCCATATTGACAAATAACATGCTTTTAGCTGTAGATCAAGATTTCCCAATCCACTACCTGCCCTCAAATCCATCTGCCCAGCCTGTAATAACAGAACAGCTAGGTTCTGCCCCTTTGAAACAAAGTTAGCATCTACATGAAAGCAGTTTTGTCAGTGGCCACTCCAAATTCAGAATTGCTCATTGGCTGAAGCTTGTCTAGTCCTAACTCTGAATCTTCAGGCATAAGATGAAAGCCTGGTTTTATTTCATTGATCTACTTTTTAGATCCTAAAACCTGTTGACTGACTGAGGCTTTGATGTACTCACTGTGTTTTTTGTGGCTTAAAATACAATCTCTTGTTTTTCATTTATATTAGCTGCTTTGAAATCTTCATAAGAGAAAAGTAGGCTAAACAATATTTTAAATACATCTCTGGACCAGATGATAGAAAATTGCCTCTTAATTATTTGATGGTGTTTGTTCCTTTTCTTAACATGTGAGTATATATTTAAAATTAAACTGGGGCTGTACTTTAGTGCCAGGATGCAAGACACATTATCTCTCTGTCTGCACCTACCCCATGCAGGATGAAGAAACTTTTGTCCCTATTATCTCTGGGACAGTAAGAGCCTCCATTACCCTAAGTGGTCCAAATCACTTATTGAGGTTGGGTGTTCAGGGAGATATATACTTACAGGTGAATGATGTGGCCAAACATTGCTACTATAATAAATAAATTATGCATCAATCCTCCTGGTTACTCTGCTCATGAATGTAAATAAGAAAAAGGCATGCTGCCTCACTGTCACTGCTGCTTGTTTCAATGATTGCCAGAAGATGAGGCTAGCCATTGTGATTTCACACTAATGTTGTCCACGTCACAAGACATGGCCTTTGTGACCTCAGAATGATGCTTTCTGTTTAAAGGAGAAAGTCTGTCCATTGGGACCTAATGCAGATGACATTTAGCTTGGGGAAAGGATCTGTTCATAGTTAACTTGTACTCTCAAGAAGATAAACCCCATCCTTTTAATCCTGTTCCTAAGATTGGGTTATGGCAGACTTTCCCTGCTCAGGTGCCCTGGAGATTAATGGACTTAAATGTTCAGAAGAGATAGGAATCTAAGGACAGCAAGATGTATTTTTGTTTCCCTTGCTCTCTCCCTATGTGACATTGTTCTTCAAAGTTTCCCCACATCCTTTTGAAATAAAAGCAGGGGAGTAGATGCTTCTGTAGGCAATAAATACTTTGTGAAATCTTTGCAAACAAAATTGCTGACATTCACTCTGAAATGGATGCTGCTTGCTCAGTTTAATAAGGTAATCCCATTGTAAGATTATGTGGGGCTATTTTGTAAGAATAGAAGAATTCCAAAGAAACAGTTAAGAAACTTTTTGCTACACACTTTTTGAAGGTAGGAGTGATGTCTTTAAACTCAATGGAGGCAATGATAATTTCCTCATGAAGAGATCACCTCCCAGAAACCTGGACAACTTCCATTCATTCTACAATCTTAATTTTTTGAGATTTTGCAGAAGGTGATAGGGTTTTCAGCAACAAAAGTTCTAGAGGTAATGAATTATCTGGATTTCTTCAGTTGCAATTCAGACCAGGGCATGGGACTGAGACAACATTAATTGTTCTGGTGGATGACCTACCAAGTGTATCCCATTAGATATCTTGGTAATATTAACTACCATCGATTATGATATTCTTCTGAATTGCCTGCAAGGATTGAGGGTTGAAGGCAATAGATATAATGAGAAAAAAAACTGAATTTTTAAAAAAGAAATTCACACATGAAGAGATATTTGAGTGTTAAAATATTATTCTGGGGATTAAAATGTCTTAATCCTGCACTGGATATGTTCATTATTTCTTTATTTCTGCTAACTATGCAGCCTCCAAAGAATGAAACTCGATTGTTCTATCCTTGCTTAGTCTGAACTATTTTTCCTTGAAAACTGAAAGTCTAAAAGGCCACATACTGGAATTGAGTTCTTTAGCAGGGTTATAATATCAGTGACCTGACATATTTTTGTGCTTCTTGAATCACACTGGTTTTGACTATCCTAGAACCAAACTTTTGCCACGTAAGCTTTAACCATAGCAGCAACAATAACAACACAATAACAACAACCAAAATCTCTCTAGCAAATGGTTTCCTAGAGCTTATAAACTCTGATCATATTCTTGATAAAGCACTAGAGCTGGTCTAAATAGGACGCAGCCAAATTCGACTACAGAACGTTTTTAGCATTTTCTATCTGGTCTCAAAGCCCCCCAGTTCAACTGATCCTTCATCTATATCCTAAACTTCTTCAAGATGTGTACATACAACACAGACTTTATCTAACAATACCCCCATGAGACTCAGAAATTGCCAGTTTCCCATGATCTTGCCCATGGTCATGAGCTTCTTAGCTGAGCAATGATAGCCTTGTTCAGAACCAATGTTCTACTCTGGTAGAACATATTCTTTTATAATTTTATTTCTATGTCACTCTTCCTCTGGGGACACCTGCTACAGAACACAGACCACTGAATCTAGATAAGATGCATTTATTCACAATGGCCTTCCTTCCTTCCAAATTGGAAGATAAGAACAGAGATTTTGTTGCAAGCTTTGCTTTCCAAGCAGTCATAAATATAGATGATGTATTCATCAAAAGTGATGTAATCTGTTGGGATTTTTTGCCAGGAGAAATTTACTTTTTCTTTGTTCCAATAGAAGAATAATCCCAAAATCATGCACTATAGTATAGTTCTTACCCAATGTTGGTTGGCTTGGAACAACCTGAGTAGAAGGTTTAGGAATGAGAGATGTAGTGCAATTTACTCCATTTTCTGCTGGTGTAGGTTTAGGTTCATTGTGAGCTTCTGAAGGTACATCTCCTTGTTCTGCCTAACAATTCAAAACATTTCCCATAAAATATGAAAAAGGATTTATGATTAGAGAACTTGCACAAGGTTTTTGCTTTCAACACGTACAGATTCTTGCCCATAACAAATGCTGGTATTCTTGCACTAAGATTTATTCAAATTGTTCCTTGCTAAAAAAATTGTACCTCATCTCTTCCAATTTCATCATCAAAAAAAGGCTTGCAAAATTAAAAATTTAAAGCTATCATTGTTATACTGTTCAATTCTTCTGATTATTTACAGGGAAATAAGGTTTTTTTTTAAAATAAAAAACTATGATTTTAACAAATAAATAGGAATAATCCAATTGCAAAATGAATTAATTAAATAAACCTAAATGAACAGAGATCCCACCTGGAAAGCTGCAGAAGCTATAGATCATGTTCGTAAAATAAACCACTAATTTTAGTTATAAAGAATCACCATGGCAATTAAGCCTGCCAGTGGAAAATGACAATAAAAAACATTTTAAAAGTCCGTTTCTTTCATTGCTTTTCATCCAAATTTATTATCTCTGAAATTAAAAAGAAAAGCTAGGCTTAGGCATGCCAGTAAGTCAGGATCATCCCATTTCTGCCAACAGAACTCTGTAGGCTACTATGTTTTAAGGTAATAACTACGCAAATACAAGGACATCAGCAGAATGCACCAGTTACCACTAAACACCATATGACAAGAGAATGATTTCTTTCGCTTTCCTTTTAGGGTTGTGTCCCAAAAGTCTGATTACTAATTCACCACTGAGGCACAGCAATAGTTCCCAGGACAGCTCACCCATAATTATATTCAACAGATAAGCTTACGTAAACAGTACCTCCATCCTTTCCGCATGCTTGGATGAGTATGCCTGTACTGTTCAACCTGTTTAAATATTCCTCACAAACCGTTACTTCCTTTACCAGCTCTAATGCCCATGTTTAGAGTTCATTGCTTTTTTCTAGGCACTAATCCTCTCCCCCTTCCTTAAAGTCCGATTTATTGGAGAAGACTGAAGATTCCTGCTACACAAATGGAAGGGGGAAGAAGATCCATAGTTACAGAGCACTGTTAAGCAGTTTGCCTCCTTGAGGTACGAAAATTTATATAAGGAGAACCTGTTGCCATGGTACCTTGTTGGATTAGCTTCTCTAGAGGTTTTCATTAGCATTCTTCACTGGTAATAAACTGTTGGGAGGGGGAAAGAGACAGCTCTTTTCTCAAAACCCTTCACCTTTTTAATAAGAATGTATAGGTTGAACAACGGGGTGGGATAAATGAAACTGAAAACTCTGTATTTGCAGGACTGAGCATTAAACACTGCTGATAAAATTTTTCTCCCTGCTCCAATTTAGTACCTCAGAGGATACCAGATGTAAATTACCTCTGATTGAACATATTTTACAATAAATCTCGTCTCTCAAATGCAGGAATTATTTTATTTACATTTCCTCCCAAAAAATTGAGGTGAGGTAACTAATAAACAATTCTATATTGAATTCTGTTTATTGGCACCTACTGAATAAAAGGAAGAACAAGAGGAAAAAAGGAAAATACAATAAATAAAAGCTTGGCAGCTTCGCAAATTAAACCAGCTAGCTCATAGAGAGATATGGGCATTTATTTGGCTCTTCATTCCAACGATATTTATTTTGCTGGAACAAAAAATGCAGCATCTTAAGAGCTGGAGAGAAGCTGCTTACAGAAGCATTGTTGTAGTGCTGAATTGCAGCCAGAGCAATTGTTTGTGGAGGGATCCCTCACCTGGTGCTGAAAGATAACTGCATCTGGAGCAATGCAGCAGATTTATCATACAGTTTAGTGCACATAAAACAAGGCAAAAAAGGAAGATTTCCTTGGGAATGGGGGAATCTTAACACACAGGTGTTCAGACTTGTAGAATTATGACTATGGCATGCTAATTCAAGCATGGGTGATGAAGATGAATAAAACAATTGAGTAAGCGCTTTATCTTTCTTTTCCTAATTTGGGATTTGTTGTGATTTGCATGTTTATTTTGGGAAGCTGTTGCATCTAGAAAACAAATGTTCAATTATAATAACTGGAGGAAGAAATCTGTATGAACAAGGCTGAGAAATATAAGTAGGTAACCAGATATTACAAATAGGAGATTTGGGGGTAAAGGCTGATTGATTGAGTTATTTGAAAGGTTTACACAGTATGCATCAGGATTTATGTCCTTTTCCCAGATATGCAGATTCTGTTTGACTGATCTCTAACCATGACTCAGTTGTCCAAGACCATGGAAGCTTTGACCAAATGCTGCAGGATGTAATATTTTCAGCAAAATGATAAAAGTAGTGTCATGATCTACACTCCTTTAGTATGTGTGTATGATGTTAGGACACATGTGCAAAAGAGATGGACTTTGTGGCACAATGGTATAACACTGCCTTTATTGGTTGCCCCCTTGCTCTTTCACTCAGCCCCACTGGGGGGATGTCTCTGTTAGAGGCAGTTTGTTTAAAAACACTTATTAGACTCAAGAAGAAAATAATATTTTTGAAGAAAACTACGGCACTTAATATTTTTAACAATATTTGTAGCTTTAAAAGTTGACAATTACTAAGAAAAGTATTTCTTTCCAGTCATCAAAATGAAAAGAAATGTGCTGTTCCATGTCTAAGGTTTTTTAATTTATAGAAATTCAAATGTATATAGTAAAAGTTGGCTCATATATGTCAACCCAAATGCATGCTGTTGACAGAAACGTGCAGTAATATACATTGTAATATACAAACGTGCTGGAAATACAACCTTCTGAAGAAAGGCATTAACTTTTCTTATGTTACATTTTAGGAAACTGATTTAAAAAAAAAGAAATCCATTATGTTTTTTTATAATAGCCAATTACATTGAATAAATCCACATTTCAACACATGGTGGAATTAGATTTTACCTGCAATGCAGAATGCAATGGCTAAACCTTTTTAAAGTTTCTGGTACTGTTATTGACATTATTATATCATGGAACAGGATGAGGAGAAAGAGGCTTAGATTCATCTCAAGTGACTGTGGATCTGGAAACCAACCAAGACTAGAAATAGTTGATTTATGACTCTGGATACGGTAATACCCTCCCTTACCAATTGACTCCATACTGTGTAGGTCAAGGGTCTTCAAACTTGGGCAAGTTTAAGACTTGTGGACTTCAACTCCCAGAATTCCTGAGCTAACATGATTGGAGGAGGAATTCTGGGAGTTGAAGTCCACAAGTCTTAAAGCTGTCAAGTTTGAAGACCCTTGGTGTAGGTCTTCCTGGAGTCATAGCTTCTGTCTCCTTTAAAGACTTACATTAATCAAGTCTGGATATGACTGCCTTCCCCAAAGTGAATCTGCTATTTAGAAACCCCCAGACAGTTTGACCACCAAGGGAATATACTTTTATTATATGAGTGGCCCTATAAATTATTTAAATAAATAAACTTTAACCCAGTATTTTAGACTTTTCAGTGATACATTCCCTGTCCCTCTGAAAGCAAATAAGCAAGCAAATACATAAATGCTTAAAATACCAGTTTATTCAACAACATTACTGAGCAGTGCATATAAATGTGGGTAAATTGAAATGTCATCACTTTGAGTAATGAAATCTGTCCACTGTAGAACAAGACCAGCCACATGAGTGATTCTACAATTTCTTGCATGCCTTTTGATTATCCCAATCTCTCTGTAAAGGAGCAAATCTCAACATAGGGCATGCATTTGATAATATATATATATAAGTATAAACATGATTATTAATACATGAAATAGATACAATAAAAGGGAAGGTTCTGACTAGTTCTGGAGAACCGGTAGTAGAAATTTTGAGTAGTTCAGAGAACCGGCAACTACCATCTCTAACTGGCTCTGCCCCATCTATTCTCTGCCTCCCAAGACCCAGCTGATTGGCTGGGTCTTCTTTTGTTGCCCTGCACAGGAGAACAGAGCTGGAAAGCAGGTTAGTGGCAAGGGGAGGGAATGGGATTTTGCATTAACTTTCTCCTGGAGTGGGATGGGAATGGAGATTTTACAGTATCCTTCTTCTGCTACGCCCACCAAGGCACACCCACCAAGCCATGCCCACAGAACTGCTATCAAAAAAAATTTAAATGTTACCACTATGGATACCCTTTACAATGTTACTTTTTTTCTACAATCTTACAGCATCTTGCAGTATGCTTAATTGACCGCTCTGTTATTTCATCAAACCCCAATTCTTACCTCCTTCTTTACTTCTTCCTCGTCTTCTAGAGTCAGTGCTGCCAGTTGTTTTGCTCTCTGCTCCATCAGGTTTACATATCTGATTGGATTAGATAATGCCTCAATAACATCTGCAAATGAGAGACAGATTTAGAATCCAATGCTGCTTTCTATCAAAAGCACTGACTTTTTATAAAACTGATCTATCATCTTAAATTTAGGCTTATTTTTTTATATTTATTAATCTTCAAAGTCAGTTTAAAGAAAATAGAGGCCTAATGCAACCAGAGGAGAAGGAAAAGGAATTAATTCCAAGTTTGACATAAAAAGCAAGGAAGGGTGCAAGAAGGAGCAATATCAGTAGTTTACAAGGAAAGTATAGCACTACTCATTGTCTCAAGTTATTAATGCAAAGGTTCAGTTAACAGTAGTTATTACAGATGCTGACAATATGTGACGCTTTGTAAACAAAACAATTGTAAGTTAAATTTCTATTTTATCTTTATAAATTTGATAGTTACCTGCGTAGGTATCAGGTACGTAATCTTTAACTTCAATGTATACAAATATGGCTGGCAGCATCAAGGGCTGATTCCTTTCATTCCTCAGGCAAATATAATGATAACCTAGGGGAGAAAAGCAATGAGACAGCTACTTTCTCTGGGTCTCTATTTCTCCTACTAGTTAATGAATGCAGCACTGCAGGCAATAAAAGCACACATCACAAAAAACCGATAAATGTTTAAATTGAGTAAAACAGTTAACATTCAAGTTCATGAAAGTAAGCTGTAAAGAACAAAGGCCCTTCTATCACAATATTTTTGTGTGCCTGAAATGCCCAATGACTCAACTGACTCCATGTGGCTTCCTTTCGTTTGAATTTTTATATTTTGAAAATCGCCTTTTGATTCAAAATCTGGAATAGTGGAACTGGAAAAGTACCTGGCAGCCATTTTGTGTCACCACCCATTAATGTGTTTTCACAATGTAATTGTGCTCTCTGAATCCAAAGAGAGTGGGAAGACCTGCTCAGGTGCTTGACCGGCAATACGCAGCCTTGGGAAAGTCCAGGTTTGTTAGAAAACTCAAAGGTAAGCTCAAAGATAAGATTTAACATTTGCTCCTGGAGGATTATAAATGGAAGATAATATTTGGTGTTTCAGACTTGCAAACTGCCTAGAAGCCCTCTCAGAGAAGGGAAAAGTCATGAAATTAGAAAAAGGACTGATAACATTGTGGGCCAAAGCAGGAACTCCTCTCAGAGATAAGCCAACTTGGCAGCTTGTGAGAGCTTGCTTTCCCATGTCATTTCCTCAATGGTCAATGCCAGTTTTGGGATTAGGGTTTAGTGCCATTTCTCCTGCAAACAATCTCCACAGGAAGGAACAGGCTGGAAAGTCAAGGGGAAGGAGGCTGATTCAGCTGACTTCAGTCTCAAGATGTCATCTCCCAGTAAGTCCTGTCATAGTTGTATACTTACATATGCAGGAAACATGTTACCCAAGTTCTGTTTGACTTCTTTCCTTCTTTCAAGATTAATGCAATAACAAAAACAACAACAATAATGGAAATCTCTACCTGGTCGAATTGCTGATACTGGTAATATCCGATGCCCAATAAATTTTCCTCCTTCTTCATAAGCAGCTATCCTCAAACATGCTAGAGAAGGCAGGACCACCTGAAGAGAGATATTTTTAGTGTTTTATGGTATACTACATACACAGAGTTGGAATAAGAAGCATTTTCACAGAGATATTTCTGGAAACTGTTAACAGAATTTGAATAACACTTGGAAAATATACAGTCTGAGTCTTTGGCTAAATTTTCTCTCACTCATTCACATACAGAGAAAAATTACCTTTGGGAATGTCATTCTTGGCAACTATATAAGCATGACAATGTAGTAGTTTTCTTCGCAACCATACAGAAACAGTTCGTTTTTTCTAGGATTTTTTGGTTTCTACTTTTCAGTCTAGTCTATACTTCTGAGATTTCTTGGTGGCCTCCCATCAAATTACTAATCAGATTTCACCTGCATAACTACTTGAGATCAGCTAAACTCAGCCACAAGAAAGTAAACAAATAGATAATCCAACTCTCTTTCTCTAAATACTGAAATGCACTGTAGTAAAGGAGTTTAAAAACCTTTTAATTAATAAGAAAAGTATTTTTTTTCTCTTGCTATGTTATTGTTATGATGACAGGTCACCTCATTTAGCAACCACAATTGGAACCAGCAATTCAGTTGCTGAACAAAGTGGTTGCTAAGTGAAACTGTGACTGTGTTTCTGGTCTTCACCCCTGCATTGCTTTATAAATGTGCAAAGGTCATAAATGTGAGCACTGGTTATAAGTTACTTTTTATCATTGTCATAACTGTCAACAGTCACAGAAAGTGGCAATTGTTAAGTGAAGACTACCTGCATTGTCTCTTGAAGATGGTTCTGATCCGATGTCACAATTGGTCTGATATCACATATCGGAGTCTCAGCAACAGCTGACGTCACATAGAATCCTTTTAATTCTTAAGACTTATAACTAACAGTGTGAAGGCAATGAAAGACTGAGAAGGGTTATGTGGAATCTTTGGATAGCTAGGAGCAGCCCACATCCCACAGAAAATGGCCACAGGATTTTAGACAAAAACGTGTGGATGCCAAAATGGCTCAAACCATGTCAAAGCAGTCACGTCAAGTGCAGGAGGATTTGGATGAGCAATAATCAGCTTATCTCATAAGCAGTAAGAGTTGTCATACTACAAGTTAACTATTAAAATTCAGTACTCAATTGCTCTCAGGAAAAAAAAATGTAAGTAAATAAACCATTTGATGTAGCATGTTTGTTAGTTTCATTCTTCTGTAGCTCTATTAGCTGAAACATTTAATTTAAACATTAAATGTTTTTAATATTTGGCACATAAAACAGTCAATCATTTTCTCATTATTAACTTTAATATATCATGGATCTATTAAAAATGTCTTGCAGTACTGCATTAGGACTTACAAAAAAAAGTATTAAATTCTTCTTTAGATGCGTATTCATTTTAAATCCTCCTTCTCCTTAAAAACCCACCTATCAAATATACCACAATATCCTAGAAATATATTACATTATTATGATTATGTTATGGTTAGGGTTATGATTTTCATTTGGGAATAAACATCAATCCAATAATTGAATTTTCCTTTAATTATTTGTGCAGTGTCATTTTACATGGAATAATTGCTATTTATTGGTTTTTTAAAAAATGCAATTTATAAAAGTAGAGGACAAAGTAATATGCAAAAGAAAAGAAAAACAGTAATATCCAACAACTTAATAAATTATAAAATTGTAATACCATAACAAAAATAAAAAACAAGAAATAGAACTCTTCCCCAAATTAATATACTAACTTAAAACAAATCACCTGAAATGTATAACATATGCCTTTAATCAAGTAAAAATAATATACTGAATTTTGCATAAAATTTGGTTATAAAATATTATGAAATCCATGTCCAAAGGAAACCTATTACAGAGGAAAACTGTCTTTTCAAATATGGGTAAATTATACAATTCGAGATTGGTAATAGCATTCTCCCAATCTAATCCTGTTATCAATTTCTCATGCCTGATAAAACAACAGAATGTCTTTCCATCTATTTTTTACTTTTTCCACAAAAGTAAACATTCATTTGACTCAGTATCAAAATTCAATCTACATGCCAATAAAGCCCAAATATGTCTTAAGTGCATGAAAGCCAGGAAATTAAATAACTTTTTTTTTTTTTGACCCAAGAAATTGTTACGAGCCTGACAGAGATATATAATAACTCTCCATTAAGTCCATATAAACTTGAAATTCTCATTCTAGTTATATATAAATCCAATCATATTTTTGATAGTCTGGTAAATGAAAACTTCCTTCAAAAAAGAGCTTAGCCTAAAAAAAAACCCTGCCACAATAGCTTAAAATGAAATAAAATTATACTCTAAATGTAGCCCACCAAAACTATACTCTAAATATGCCCACCAAATAAATATGTTTTGTTTATGTATGTATGTATGTGTGTGTGTGTGTGTATGTCTCATTGAAAATCCATAACTAGATCACTAATAATTAAGTTATCAAAAGACACAGTGCTTTTTAAAAATGTGTAAAATGTTTCTTCATAACTTTTGTAAAACTACTACAATTTATCAAAGTAATGTGTCCATCAAATCTTTCGAAGAATAAGATATATATTATCTACATATTGTTAAACCTTATGAATACCTATGAAGAGTTTGCAGAAGATATTTTCATTATGCACCCAGAGAGAAAAATATCTACTGCTACCTAAAGCCCATGTCACACTGCACCAACGGATGCAAAGAGGATGTAAAACGGAGAAAAATGCTTGCCATCCGTTGGAAAACACGATGCATCCGTTATGTACTCACTGCGTACGTCTTTCATATGCTCTATCCATCAAACATCCGTCTACTGCTATTTCATCCGCTCAGAAAGTTTTGAGCTGCACAAAACTTTTTGAGCGGATGAACTTTCCGCCGCGTACGATCTACATCCGTGACACATACAGGCAACAAACGTTCTACATCCGTTGTCATCCGTTACACGTCCGCTGTATCCTCTCGGCATCCTCTGGGCATCTGCGCAACTCACATCTGCTCCAGCGGAAAGCGGAAAGAGGGAGGAAGCGAAAGGTACGCGGAACATCCACACAGCGTTAGTAGCACGGACATAGAAAAGATGAAAGCGGATGCAGCTCGGATATAAAGCATTAAAACGGACAAAACATTTGCATATGGGATGTATCTCAGATATTTAGGATGTCTGGAGGATGTCGAGAGTATGTGGAAGGACACCGAGCGGAAAACTGACATTTCCTATAAAAAGGGGGAGGAAATCACCTGGATCTCACTATCAGTCCAGCAGCCCTGGTGTGCAGACCTCTTCAGCCTTGCTCTTGCTCTTCCACATCATCCATTGATCTCCACCATGGATCATCACACAGTCCTTATGGTAGTTGCGATCATTCAACACCAGAACCAAGCCCTCTTCAGACTGTTTCACCTTTTCTACGCAAGGAGAAGAAGGAGATGTCCAAGAGCTTTGTGGGTCCGAGGATGGATCATGAGAAGAATGGAGTTTGGACTGGATGGCCAGTTGATGCTGGAGCTGAGGAATGAAGACCCTCGTGCATTCCAGCACTTCATGAGGATGCCACCAGCCATGTTAGACGAAGTTGTGGAGCGTCTGAGACCCAGGTTGACCAAGGCAAACACCAACTTCCATCCCAGCCTGGACCCTGGACTGAAGGTGTCACTGACTCTGCGCCACCTGGCCTCTGGGACCACATACATAAACATGCAGTATGCCTGGACGGTGCCACACAACACCATCAGCATTGTGGTCAGAGAAGTGGTGCAGGCCATCATCGAAGAATACGTGGAAGAGCTCCTCCAGTGTCCCATCACTGAAGAAGGCTGGAGGAAAGTTGCAGAGAAGTGGTATCAGAGGTGGAACTTTCCCCACACCGTTGGAGCCGTAGATGGGAAGCACGTGGCCTGCAAAGCTCCAGCCAACTCAGGATCCAATTATTACAACTACAAGGGCTTCTTCAGCATCATCCTCTTTGCCATGGTTGATGCTGACTACAAGTTCATGTACATCGATGCTTCAGGCAACGGGTCAGCTTCAGATGCCCAGATATACAACGCCAGTGACCTCAAGGATGGACTGGAACGCAACCTCATCATGGGTTTTCCAGATCCAGACCCCCTACCCAACGACAAAACAAGATGTGCCCTACTTCATTGTGGGTGATGACGCCTTCTCTCTCAGAACCTACCTCATGAAGCCCTACACTTCCAGATACCTTACCCGTGAAGAGAGGATCTTCAACTACAGGCTGTCTAGGGCAAGACGGGTGATGGAGAACGCCTTTGTCATCCTGGCCAACAGGTTCCAGGTACTTCTCACCACCATGCAGCATCACCCAGGGACCGTGAGGAGCATTGTGGAAGCTTGCTGCATCCTGCACAATCTCATGCGCACCCGCTACCCAGTGTTGCAGAACAGGCTTGTGGACTGTCAACAAGGCAATGGGGACATGGAGCCTGGTGAATGGAGGCAAGGACAAAACCTGATAGACACTGTGGATGTGCAAGGCCCCAACAGAGCTTCACGTGAAGGGAAGAAGCAGCACAACCTCCTGAAATACTGGTGCAACTCCCCAGCTGGAACAGTGGAGTGGCAAGACAGGAAGGTAAATGCTTAATGGAGGCTTCCTTGAGCATGTCTCATAACACTGATGAGATTGTGCCATGTATGTTGAGTGGCCCTACAATGAATAGGGCATTAATAAAGAGTTTTGTTTATTTTGAAATGTGTTGATCAATGAATGAATTGTTATTGATAATAAAGGGCCATATGTGTGGCAGCTGGGAGGGTGGACCATACAGTCCCACTATGCTTGCACTGGAGATTTATCTATCCCACAACTCTCCTTACCCATCCCACAATTATCCTTACCCATCCCACAAGCATGCAAAGGCTTAACCCTTTTTTCAAAGTTTTCCCCAACACTTTATTAAGTCAAAAAAATGAACCAAGTGTGTGAAGCAAAGATAACCTTTATTAATAACAAACTGTATGACTTTATTCAAAAGCAAAATGACCCAAGTAAAGTGTCTTAAGCAAAGATAAAGTGAACAGGTAACAACTCAGTCTCTGGCACTCTTCTCAGTCACTCTGAGGCATGCTCATGGTCTCAGATGTAAAGGGGCCAGGGATTGCGGAGGTGGATGTTGCTGGAGTGCTGGTCTGAGGCGCCTTTGGGGTGCCTGGCCCCGAGAGTACAACAGGAGATGGTGTGTTCAGGAAGCTCTCAGAGAGCTGACTCAGTCCTGTGAGGTTGAGAGGCCCTTCATCAAGTACCTGGGATGTGAGGCCCAAGACTGATGACAGATGTTCTGACGAAGGGCTTGGCTGTGGGGTGGAGGAAGGACGAGTGTAGTGGGGCTGTCTGGTCTGCAGCTGGGTCAGGTGAGGCATCTGTGGTGTCCAAGGAACCTGGGTCTGGACTGGGAAGGGCTGCCTCTGCTGTGGGAAGTCCTGGTAGTGGTAGGCTTGGTAGGTGAGGGGCTGTTGAAATCCGTGGAAGGGCTGTGACATCGCCTGGGATGGAGGAGCAGACCTGGAGTGGGTAGGAGCAGGTTCAGCTGGGCCTGGAGGGTGGTGCAGAAGAGCTGTGATCCTCTCCTTCATCACCTGGTAGTGGGCCTCGGGCATGTCCATGAGGGTCTGGCTCATGTATGTGATGAAGAACTTGCGGTTCAAGGATGGTATGTTGAAGTGGACCAGCTGGGAGAAAAGATCTGTGCTGGCTTTGATTGTGTCCCTGATCTCCAAGAGGACAGTGTGGCTCTGTTCCTCCGGTCTGCCTATCTGCCTGCTTTCTGTGGAGGTGGACCTGGGGGTGGGTTGGTCTCTGGTGGCTGCTTCTTCTTGCTCCATCTGAGACAGGAGATCCTCCACGTCCTCCGGCACGGGGAATGCAGCTGTCGGAGGGGTCTCTGTCATGGGGCCCTCCAAAGACACCTGCCTGGACATGGTAGCTGTCTCCTGGCTGGAAGAGGACTGGCTGTCTGTGGGCTGTCTGAGGGAGAGGGTTGACAGAGGGGCTGCTCCCCAGTGGCGGATCTCACCCTCCAGGAAGCTGCACTTGGCCATGACATAGGTCTCCCAGTCAGTGAGCTTGACAGCGGCCTGCCCGGGTTTATTCAAGTGCAGCTTGCCATACCAGGTGTGCATGTGCTTCCACCACCCCAGGAGGACATCTGAAGTGTATCCCAGGCTCTCTGCCTTCTCTCTCCAAGCTGCCTGCTTTCTCTTGGTGTCGCAATAGAGCCTGTGGCCCTTCCTCCACAGGTACTTGTTCTCCCTCAGCCATTCCAGCACCTCCTCCTCATGGTCTTCAGAAATGGAGTACTGTTTCCTCTCTCCCTTCTCCTTGCCTTGCCTCTTCCTCCCTCTGGCAGAGGCTTCAGGGCCTTCAGCAGCAGGGCTTTGAGGGCCTTGGGGCTGGTCCACCACAGCAGCAGCAGCAGAAGCACCACCAGCAGCAGGAGAAGCCCCAGCAGCAGGAGAAGCACCACCACCAGCAGCAGCACCAGCAGCAGCACCAGCAGGAGAAGCACCAGCAAGAGAAGCCCCAGCAGCACCAGCAGGAGAAGCACCAGCAGCAGCAACACCAGGAGCACCACCAGCAGCAGCAGAAGCACCAGCAGATTCAGAGTCAGCGCCAGGAGGTGGGATGGTGGTTCTGTTCTTCTTGTCAGGGCTGGCAGGAGTAGGCACAGGCTTTCTCTTCTTCCCTGACTGACGAACCATGGTGTTCCTTCAAGATGTCTCTGGCAGCAGGTCTTTCCTCTGAATGCTGACTGCTTGCGAGCTGCATCCTTTTATATCCGCGGAGCTGACGCAATTCATCCTCCCCGCATGCGCAGTGAACGCTTTGCATCCGCTATGCATCCTATAGGCGTCCGTGATGCATCCGCGTCATCTGCTACGCATCCGCTCCTTCCGCTTCGCTATTCTCCCCCGGAAGCCCTGCGGATGTGTCATCCGCTTCCATCTGCTAGGCTTCCTACGAACATCCGCTTTACATCCTCGCTATATCCTCCCCATGTCCGTTCCTTTCCGTTGTTTTCTGTTCTGTTTATGCAAATTTGGGGCACTTTTGAGAGCGGATAACAACGGATGGAGCCACCCCCGAAATTTTGCTCATCCGCTGTGTCCTTTTTGTATACGTTTTGCATCCGTCGGCCAGTGTGACCTAGCCTTAAGATCAAACTCACTCAGCTTCCTGATTGTGAGTAAGAGCTCCACCTCTAGGCCACTACATCACTCAATATTAATACCAAACCAATATAAGATACAAAAGATATTTCATCATAAAAAATATCCTGTAACAGGATAACATCCTGTTAACCCTTCAAAGTATGCCATGTCACAAGACTGACTGCACAAGAAAGTGAAGTATTTGGTGTAAAAGCAAAATCTTGTCAATGTGACAGTCTTTATCCTCCTCTTATATTAAAGAGAGTGAGGACAGAGCAACCATAATTTTCTTTCTCCCACTTTGTTTTTTAGACTGAGTTCAATATATTTTGCTAATAATCACCACACATCCTCTACAAGGCTATCTCTTTTTGCTCATCTACACCTCTTCATTGTATAGCTTTTGAAAACAATTGTCTAACTTTTGAAAACATTACCCATACTTTAACATTCTGGCTTAATAACCTAAACATTGAAATGTAATAAAAGAAATAAAAGAGTAAGCCGTATTTGATAGCAAATATGAAATGATCATAGATATAAAATTATTAGCTATCTAATAATAATAACTGGTATACTGTTATATTCAGGTAAATTAAAAGGAAAATGAGTATAAACAGAAAACATAAAACAAGAATAAAATAAATGACTTCCTAGGAGAATATATTTATTTGCTTATTTGTTTAAAAGATCTGTATGGCTGCCTATCCTAGAGCCCAACTCTGGGCAGCTCACAACAACAATAAAATCTCAAATACAATAAAAACTATAATAATTGCCGTCGCCCTAAAAACCAGCTGCGGGTGACTTTGGGCCAGTCACTCTTGCTCAACCAACCCACCTCACAGGGTTACTGTTGTGGGGAAAATAGGAAGAGGATGTATTGAAAATGTTTCCCGCCTTATTTATAAAAATAATAAACACAGGATGAAAATAAACAAATATAAATAAATAAAAAAGAAAATGAAGATCTGCAACTCAGTCATTCTCCTAAGATGTCCCAAGGCTCCATAGCTCCTCACTTTCTACTTCTATCACACTCACTATCTGACCCCAAACTTCTGTAGTTTCATTAGGCAAACAAGTGCCAACATTATTACTAACATAATAAAATACTAATAATGAACAAGAATGGAAAAGGAGGATCCGAATAAAATACACCTATGGGCAGCCATACAAGTCTTACAAACAAATTTATCAATATATTCAACTACCATAGAATAAGTCATATTTTATCAGTAAGCACTTAGGGATTTAAAATTAAAGGAAGAAATCTTTCTTTTCAACTCAGGTGGAACAGAATTAGCACACAGAATTTTTAAGTGATACATGTTGGTAAAACCAGAATATAATAGCCATGCATTATTCTTTTGCAGAGGGATTAAATATAAATACCACCTTCTTAAACACTATGGCTTCTTCTTCCCATACAGGATTCACAGCATTGCCTTGAGATGTCTTTGTCTTGAGAGCTTTTCTTCTCGTATCCACAGGCAGACCAAACATATCTACTTCGACGTAAGTTCCAACTTTTTTGTCAGAAAGTAACTGGCCAGAAATGACCTAAACAAAAAATGAAAGGTTGAGACATTCTATTAAAACACCTTTTGTTGCAACTCAATGCAAACTGACTAAATGACTTGCTTTCTTAATATGAAAAGCTTATAACAAGAGAAAATGGTCAGGAAGACAACCATTAGTGTTTCACCACAGACTGATCACTCTGTAATTGTCTTGGAAAGACTTCCTATTCAAGGCACCTGTTGAACCCAGCTGGGTTTCAGAAGTAGCTCAGGTGCATTCTTTCGTCTGTTTTACAATTCAACTGAGACCTTGAATTAGACTGTGCCTATGTGTCTCAGTTTACAAAAAAATTGAGTGACAAAATGACAAAAGAAGCATACAAAGAACCACTGGAGGACAATAAAGGATGACCACACAGGTTAGAGACTTTATTCGAGGCTAGTATGTGGTGATAAAACTAGCAGAAAGTGCATATTTTCTTCCTTTATCAAGTCCAACGATAGCCAATTGGCAACCATACTGAGTTATGGGAGATTGTATCCCAATTTGGTAGGACAGGGTCTGTCATTACTATAGGGCTGTTGTGAGGAATATTCTAGGCATTTGCTATATAAAATCACTCAGATTTGCTTATATAGGTCTGGCTTTGTTAGCTGGGATGAATTTGAACCTACTAGTCCCAAGGAAGCAGACAGACTCATTAAGGCTGTGAGTTTCACCAGCTATGTATTAGACCAGGGGTATCAAACTTGTGTCGTCACGGCATCATGTGACGTATTGCAACTTTTCCCTTTGCTAAAACCATGCAAGGGCATGGCCAGCGCCTGACATATCTGGCCTCTGGGCTGTGAGTTTGACATCCCTGTATTAGACCCATGTCCATTCTGGTTGGAGGCCTCCTGGAAGATGACATGTGATTGAGTCTAAACAATGATAAATTCATCCTGGAGAGTGGGAGTGCTGATGTTTAAGGAAGAGGTAATCCTACATCTCCTCAAACAGCTGTAGCTGGCCCAACCATGCTATACAATTTTCATCAGGCCTCCAACCTTCCATTTTTAGGGAAAGTTGTTGAGGAGGTGCTTTATATTGCAGTTTTTGAAGAGTCTGGAGGAATGTCTTTCAGTCAGGTTTCAGGCCTGTATATGGGAACAAAATGGCATAGACTTGCAGATGACCTGTAGTGTGGATGATGCATCTATGTTCCCTCTTCTTGATCTTTTGGTGGTTTTCAGCACCCTCAATCATGACATCCTTCCAGACCAGTTGAGAGGGTTAGAAGATGGCAATTTAGTGTTGCAATGAATTTTCTTCTTCTTCCAGGACTGATTCCAGTGAATATTCATAGGAGGGGAGATAACTGACCCTTTTTTTGTGGGCTCCCCTCAGATAATGTCTCCCTACTCTTCTGTACTTGACGACTGGTTCCTTTACTGTTGATAGATGATTCTAAAAGGTGGAAACTATCTTTGATACATTCATTATCAATTCTAAGGCTAGTTAATTTACCTTTACCATCAATTTGACTTTCTTTATATAATTAATTAAGCTTGTTTTCTTGTCCAAACATGTGTATCATCTCTCTTTCTTCAATTTTGGGCATAATTTGTATTTTCCTGGTTATAAATATCTGAATGTGACTTGTTCAATATACTTATAACATATGCTTATAACAAGTCACTTGCATATATGAGATTCACACTTTCTAAAAATATTGGGAATGAGTGCATGAGAAATTATTTCGGTCTTTCAGGTTCATTATGCTTATAGAATTTAGCAGATGAGACACCTACCTTTACAGACAAAGTGTTTGCAACTATTCCATCTACAATACTTTCCGTAAATGGATCAAAATGCTTGTCTGGTCTTCTCATGAACTCTGGCTTTAGTCTGTATCCACTTTTGCCATTATACTCATACATCCCCATATTTATTTGCATAGACAAATCTATATGAAAAAAAATGTGTTATGGAATAATACAGAAATATAAGTTAATGGGACGATAGAGAAAGCCTAACAAATTGACCAAAGTACGACATTGAAATTTCACTAAAGGCTTCCTATCCTCTTTAAAAGCTTGAAGTTAAAACAGGTAGTCCTCGACTAACAATCACAATTGAGCCCAAAACTTATGTTGTTAAGTGAAACATTTGTTAAGTGAGTTTCCCCCCATTTTACCACCTTTCTTGCCCCAGTTAAGTGAGTCACTGCAGTTGATAAGTTAGTAACCCAGTTGTTAAGTGAATTTGGCTTCCCCATTGATTTTGCTTGTCAAAAGGTTGCAAAAGGGGATCATTTGACCTTGGGATACAGCAACAGTCGTAAGTATGAGTTCAGATGCCAAGCATTTGAATCTTGATCTTATGATCATGGGGATGCTACAAAGGTTGTAAGTGTGGAAAATAGTCATAAGTCACTTTTTTTAGTGTCATTGAAACTTTAACGGTCACTAAATGAACTGTTGTAAGTTGAGGACTACCTGGATACTGAAGTCTATCTGTAAAAATAACAAGCTGATTTTCCATTCAACCACCAATATTTTGAGCTTATTTTTAAGACTATTCACAAGTTGTTGTTTTTTTAAATATATCCAAGACAATGATAGATAATAGATTTTTATGTACATATAGACTGGGTATCTCTGAATATGCTGAACAATAACAGCACGCAAAGTGCTGTGATGTTTGCCTCAAATGCTCTGAATAATCATAAACCTATTTATGCTGCCCACTGAATCTGTGCAAAACAGCATGGACTAAAACCAGCTGAAGAGATCTCTTAGTCTTTGTCCCTGGTCTGGTTACATTATGTATTGAAATTATCCCCTCTACGGAGCTGAAAGAGATTCTGTTTAAGTTCTGGTATAATTTTTATTTAGATGAAAAGGAAGGAAAGACAATGGTCATTTGCCTTACTACACATTCCGCAGTTGTAACAAAGCAGAAGTGAGGCAGTCAGGTGCTAGCAACAAATCTCTCTGATAATTAATAATTGCCAGCTATGCTGCCAAATTCATTAAAATCATGTGCCTCTTTTTAATAAAGCAGTTAGTGCTTTCATTTTGATTTCACACCAACTGATCTTCTTTGAAAGTATGAATTCTCAACTCTGGATGGGCAGTACAATTCTGAACTGGGTAAATGAAAGGCTTTCCACATTGTCATGTCTGAGATTCAGAAGGGAACAGAAACAAATGAACAATCACTTGCTCATATTAATTTCTTACTGCCTATAAATCACTTGTTTTTCACTGCTCATATTCATATGCCTGTTATGTTTCCTCAGATTTACTGTTGTTATAAAAATATGTTCCTTGTTTTAATAACACTACAGAGCTAGGATCAAAAAATCCATCAAATAAACATCGAGAATACCAACCTATGTAAGGAAATAAACTGTCATCATGATTTGCTTAAAAAGCTTCTATTAAGGCAGATTACTAATTCATGCTGAAGTTTTAAAGAAGCAATTGGTTTCAGGAGAAGTATGCATGCCACTCTTAGTTATCTTTAATTTTTCCACAAACTTGGTATTCATTATCTACTATTCTTATCAGAAAACATACAGCAACATAGATCTTACCTACAGTTTGGAAGTTAAGAGCAACCATTTGACAGCCTGCATTCCAGAACAGCTGAGGCATGTAATTTGAGGAATCAACACGTGTCCCTTTTGGGTAAATTCGGCTCAGCTGCATTTTATTATACCTAAATTGTGAGTGGTTAAGATAAAATACAACTGGAGAAATGGCTAGAGTAAAAGTTTGCACAACAAATTACTTGTTAATTTTTTGAAAGAAATGGTGATCCCAGATTCAGCCCTGGCTGCTTCTTATCTGTTGCTTTTATCATCTTGAAAGGTAAGAAGTTGTATCTGGCCTTAAAACTATAATCTAATAGTAGGGATGGAACTGTTTCTCAGAACCTTAACAAAACAGGTTCTGATTTGCAAAATGAGTAATGTTTGCTAGGAATTATTGTTGGAAAGAATAAAAACAAACAAATCCAAACTTCTTTGCTGCCCAAGACCAATCTATGGATAGGGGAGAAAACTAGCAGTGGTAGGCTGCAACTGGTTTAATAGTTCTGTGACCTTTTCTGTGAGCGCACGCTTTGCGTGCACACGCATTAAAAAAACATCAATTTAAACTTCTATAGCTTACCTTCAAGGGCAGCCATGATAAGTAGAACAGCTGAGGTGCAGAAATACACTATGCCATGCCTCAGCTGAGCTGAAAAGATGGAAATAAGGACAGGATAGGGTTCTAGAACCAGTCCGAACCAGCAGCAGCCTACCAACAGTACTCATCCACGCCATAATGACAAAGTGAGCCTTGTCACTCAGAAACAACTAAATGAATGGGCACTTCTGTAAAGATGTGCCATCATACATGGCAGTAGAAGATCCTGAAAAATGGCTACCATCATTATGTAACATTGGCTTCACAGTCCCACAAAATGTTGATTTGTAGAATCAAAAGAGCCTCTATGAATTCTGCTTTGTATCTATGACAAGTATTTGTGTCAAACATTTAATGTTTTAGTGCAGAGGTATCAAACGTTGTCACATCGGCATCATGTGACGTACCGGGACTTTTTTCCCTTTCCTAAACTGGGTGTGGGTGTGGCCAGTGTGTGATGCATCCGGCCCATGGGCTGGGAGTTTGACAGCCCGGTTTTAGTGCAAATGAAATATTTTGAATCTTCTTTATATAAAATATAACAGCAAGAGAGAAAAAGAATGGTAGAATCCAAGGACTGATCTTATTTTTGGGACAGATCCTGAAAATAAAATTACAAACCTCAAGATGCATAGATAGATTAAAATATTCCCCAAAAACCCTATATATTTTGGAACAGAATTATTGCTCACTTAACACAAAACATGATAAATGGGGGGAAGAGGGACACTATAATCTCACTATTGGAAACATGAAAAGCTTCCTCATATTAATGGAGTCTTAATCTGAAAAATGACAAGTTTGATTGGCAGCCACTCTTCAGTCATAATTATGTTTCTTATCACCAATTACTATAGTTGTTTTGATTTTAATGGCAAATGTCATGCAGCAGCAATATGTCATCTGTTCTGTGCTAAATTTTGTCCATGTAGAATCTACTCTGAGGAACTATAGATATATCCACAATATATAATTGATAAGTATTTAATTAGGAATGTAAACCCAATTCATTTCTGTGTTCTAAGTTTTAATTCAAAAGGATGAATACTTTTGCGGGGGGAAAACCCCTGATGTATCTATCAACATTGTTTTGCTGTCACTTATATATAGTAGTGTTGTGTGCATGTTTCTTCAACCTAAATTAATTTTCAGTAATGGTCCTCAACAGCCTCTATTTCTCAGGATCGAAGCTTTTCGAAGATATTTTTCTCAATTTCAAAGATACTCCACAAACTCGACCGGAGATTTTGTGAGCTGTTCAAGTGCTTTGGTTTCCACAAAGGAAGACATTTCAAAACTCTTGTTCCGTTCTGTAATTTAAAAAAAAAGTCACAATTTTTAAAATTAAGATTGTGCTTTATGTTTTCTCAACATAAATCAATCCATCTAATAAAACATTAAAAAATTGGGGGCAGGGGGGCAAGCTTGCCTTTACTCTTTCCCTTACAACTGACCACTTTCATTTTGGGATTACAATATTCTAATAGTAACCATTAGGAAAATAGTAAAAAAAAAAAAAAGCAGAGGGGAGGAGAGGATCGCTAGAACAACCTGCAAAGAAAGGAATTACACTACATTTACTTCAAGAAATGTTCAAGGAATTCAGCAATAAATTAGCTAACTCGCTTGATATTGAAATGACAGCTTTTGAAAAAAAGAATAGGTCAAAGAGTGTAAAAATAAAAGAGGAGAGGAAAGTAGTAGTTACAATAAAAAGGTGGAAAGCTCTGTAAAAGAAAGTTTCGGGAGATGTAAAAAGAAATTAATGATAAAGTGGAAATTCTGAAAAATAAGAAGTTGTAGACAGTAATCTCTTTCCAAAAGAATTAAGATAATTTGGCCTTAATGGAATTAAGAGAGAAGGAATTTTCTTTGAGATTTAGAGCAATCCCAGAGGATTCTGATGAAGATATTGGAGAAAAGGTAATTAAAGCTTTAAGGAAACCCATTATGAACTTTTTGTGTAAAAATAGAACAAAATGAAGAAGAGAATTGTGTTGTAACTTCAGAATCAATTTATAATTGTACTTATAACTGCTGTAAACGAGATAGGAAGCCACTTTGTTCACTTGTTTTTTTCCCCAATTTTACACTTTCTCCCCTTTCTTGTCCTTTTAGCTTTTTCTGATTTCTTTATTTTCTTTTCTTCTACTTACTTTATATTTATTTAAGAAAATGTACATGGCCACACAACTCACTTTCTGTGACTCCAGTCAACCTATAAGGATAAAACCCCAGTGCAAAACCAGTATTACTTTTATTCATTTGTATTTTTCTTTTTAAAAGAAAAAGAATTTAAAAGGAAGTAAATTTGTGAGTAAAAAATTATAGATGATAAAGATAAAGAATTGGCATAAGCACTTATACCAGCCTTCTTCAATTTTCTGCTTTTCAGACATAAGGGTATCATAATTCCCTAAATTTCCATCCAGTATGAAATACCCATATAAAACTTTTAAATACATGCATTTATTCAAGAATCTTCCAAAGCAGCAATGAATAACATGTGTCCAGAGTCTTAACAAAGTGATTCATCATTTCCATCCATCACCAATAATAAATTCAGTCAAGTGTAAGCATATTTTGAGAAAGCAAATAGAGCATCATGTAAATATCACGGGCTGCCTAACAGAAAAGAGTACTGGAAGCTGTAATTCCTATCAGCAGTGCGCACTGCAATTCAGTGGATGCAAGCTTCCTGTGAAAAAGTAACAGCACAGGACACAGTTCTCTGCTCTACCAAATGAAGTGAAACAGGACATGTTCTGCTGAACACTGTTCTGTTCGAAGTAAGAAAATGTAATAAAGTGTGTTCCCAGCAAGGTGGTTTTAGCAATAACCAGCTGGAAATCTTAAGTATGGACCATTAATTTCTAATGAGCGATTTAAAAATAAGAAAAATAATTTAATGCGTGCATTCTTGTCCTGTGTTGTGCCTATAAAACATTTTTGCAGAAAATAAAAGCACCCTAAATCAAATCAAAACAAAAACATTTATTACTTCCTTCCTGGCATTGTAGCATAGCACAACACCAGCACAGTACTACTTTTTAAAAATACTTGGAATGTAAACCCACCTTGCACATTTTATGACTCTTTAAACTGAAGGAAAGTGGTTTCCTCTATTTACACTGTTCAGCTTGTTCCTTTGGAAGTGAAAGCATTCCTTAAGAAGATTTCATAGCCGTCTTGTAGAAAAGAACAGAAACCTTCACTCTTCACAGAGGAACTGCCAAAACATCTCCATTTAACTTGAAAACTAAGCTGTTATTAACCAATAGTTGGCACTATATAACTTGTCAGTTTAATACTGTGTCTTGGAAATTGAAAAAAGATTGATGATACAAGCTACACCCAACCAACACTAAATGGAAAGAGGTGAATAATCCACATACTTACTATTAGAGGTCTCAAATGACTCAAACTTTACAGGCTGTATATAATTAACTAAGTTTGACATTTCCTCAGTAGCCATGGCCTCACTTCCAGCTGTTCCCTAGAACAGAGTTAAACTAATATTAATACCAGAATGCTTTTCAATGGGAAGGTTGAATGAACTTCTACAGGAGTGAACAATTCTGCTCTTCTCTTTTAAATGTTTCCATATCTCAAAAGCAAAACACGTTTAAATCCTAAAACTTGAAATATGAAACTTGAAATAAACACATCATCTAAAATATGATGTAGAAGTACACATAAGCCAACCATTGGCACATGGTGGCGCAGTGGTTAGAGTGCATTGAAGGTTACTTGAGCTGACTGCTGGCTGCCAGCAGTTTGGCATTTTGAATCTCACCGGCTCAAAGTTGACTCAGCTTTCCATCCTTCCAAGGTCAGTAAAATGAGGACCCAGATTGTTGGGGGTGATATGCTGACTCTGTAAACTGCTTAGAGAGGGCTGTAAAGCACTGTGAAGCAGTATGTAAGTCTGTGCTATTTTACTTACCCAGCTTTGTAGAATTATTACAGTTCCCTCAACCAGGGATCCTCAACTTGTGGGCCATGGCCCACTACCGGGCTGCAACCTTTTCATAACCAAGCCGGCTAGGTTAGTGGCTGGCTGGAGTGCGCACACACAGCCCCACTCGTGCAAACTTAGTGAGGGCTTGCAGTCCCACTTGCACAAGTGTCATGGACACTTGGGGCATCACATGAGCATCATGGGCACTCCCTATTTGCATGAGCACTCACAACCTCACTTGCACAAGCAATGAGTGCTCGTACATGTGCCTGCTTCTCCCACAAAACCATCCCCTCTTTCCCCACTCCCTACTCCGCCCCCCACTCTGGGCCATCAACCGGGAAATGTTGGAGAACTCTGCCCTAAGCAACATAACAGAGCATATATGGAGCAGCATCCCTACATATTTCAGCATCTTCTCTCACTAAGGACTGAGCGTGCTATTTCCAAAATAAAAAGCCTACAGAAGTTATTTATAAATGGTTGCTGATCATACTAAATAGACAGGGAGACATTGAATAAAGAATTGGAATGTCTGGTTCGTGAATATCAACAGGAAGCCTTTTTGGCACCCATCTTTTCCATTATTCTAGATGTAAGCAAGTATTGATAAAAAATGTATTTCGGACTCTTATAAGTATGCCTTCTTTAAAGAAGACATGAACAAATTTTACTTCACTAGTCATTGTCAGCTGTAGGGGTACTCATTTCCATTTCAAGAATATTAAGCTAGCGCTGTGCAAAGACATTTCCATGGTCATATGGCCAGCATGATGTCGCAGAGTACTGTTACCTTTCCACTACTTGCCTTTCGAACTGCTATGTTAGCAGAAGCTGGGGCGAAGATGGGAGCTCACTCCGTCACATGGCGCTCAGGTCTCAAACCTGGGCCACTAGCTTTCCAGCTGACAAGCCCCACACCTTAACTACTGAGCCATTGCACCACCCATTGTAGTCATTTCATCAGATTCATTTATCAATAACTATAAAATGATCTGAAGGATCTTACCTTGCTTTGTATTTTTGAACAAGTGTGTGTCCAACAACATTTCAGTTCCAATTTTACCTTTCTTGTTTACTACTAAGTGAACTAACTTACATATACATATTGTAATTCTCTAACATTATGCTTGTGCATGTATCAGGGTAATTTCTCGCTCTCTATTTCTATCTTTGTCTCTCTCAAAAGACAATGATAAGACAAAGAGTAAGTTGATGGGTATTTTCAACTTATTGGAGCCAAACCTTTTCGAAATATGAATAAGGCACAGGAGAACTAGGTGTGGAGATGCCAGGAAGCAGAGGGTGAATTATGCCTCAAATAAATTCACCTAAAAGTGGAAATCTCTTCCATAAGTTTTGGACCAGCAGTAAAAAAAATTATGCCATATGACTCACAGCTGGGTTTTGGTTCTTACTATCCACAAGATGGCAGTAGAATACTGACTCATGCAGATAATTATGTAGACATATTTCCAAGTCAGACCAGGACAATTCATACTTCAAAATTCCTTACTTCATCCATTGATGATTTTTTGCAGTCATCATCATAGTCATCATCCTCGTCACTCTCTATCTCTGCTTCACCTGCAATATTTTAATTGGCAAAGAGAAATCTTAATGAAAACATCAACCAATATTCACATATATTTTATAAACATACCTTTGCTTCAAAGCAAATGCATTATTACAAGACCTACTGAACAGATGTTTTCCTCCTAAATTATTTATGAAAAAAATCAAAATAGTGCCTTCTGTGACTAAAGCAAACAAACAAGCAAACAACAAAAAATCATACTTCATAACTCTACTTGCATATTTTTGTTTTTTAACATTCATTATCTAAGGTTTTATTTTCCACCAATGATTCAAATGGTTCTTCACTTCTGTCTGAAAGGGCAAAGACTGTTTCCATTATTTTTACCAGATTCATGCACAAACATACATACAATATATATAGATACAGTATTATCAAACACACCCTAAAACTGAGTTCACCCTCTGCTCGTTCGTGGAGATGTCTTCAATCAGTGCTAGTCAGGCCCTTTTATAAGGCACAACACAAGGCTATAACAGCTACACCTTGCCGCAGTTAACTCTGCCTGTCTGGTCTCGATGTCTCAGGAAGGCTTGCTAAGAATCTCTTTTTCTATTTGAGATTTCTGGGCCTTGGGATTGATTACTCTTTTGATGCTATTATTTTTAATGCTGGTCTGTGATTGTAATAAAAATAGATTGATTGAACTCTTGGTAACAGTTTCTGTATTTTCAGAATATAGAAGCCAGGTGGCATCCTTCCCTTTTGTATTCAGGAAGATCTATCTATCTATCTATCTATCTATCTATCTATCTATCTATCTATC
>BLBF01000025.1:4804389-4824436 GCA_015471245.1 Laticauda colubrina | reverse complement strand
ATCTATCTATCTATCTATCTATCTATCTATCTATCTATCTATCTATCTATCTATCTATCTATCTATCTATCTATCTATTTCAGCCAGCCAGTTGGCCAGTCGGTCATTCATTCAATTTTAATAGCTGTCCAACCTCAATCCTATTGACTGTGGATGGCAAACAACATCACAATAATGATAACTATAAAAACCTACAATGGAAATGAAAAAAGTTAATCTTAAAAAGTTAAATGGAAATATTCTTCTTCAACAAACTTTTACCTCTAGCTGACTGGATCATGTGCATTTGTCCTCTTATTTTTTAACTGGCTGTTATTTTACTTTTGTATTATTTCTTGACTGTTTCATTTTGTTGAACAGTATCCACAGTCGTAACATTAGGGCAGTTAACAAATATAGCATATAAACAAAGAAAGAATATTTTCAAAATAGACAATGATTAGTAGTGATAAAAAGACAATACACCCACACCCACCTATCCACACACACGAAAATGCTGAAAGAGGAGGGTAAATCAAGAGTGAAATGTAAGTAAAAATACTGTGCCCAATCATTTCTGGAATTCAGACATTATGGGGTATATGTGCATGATCTAAGTTAGGGGTGTGAAACTCATGTCGTCACGGTGGCCTCATGTGACGTAGCGGGACTTTTTCCCCCTTCACTAAACAGGGCGTAGGAATGGCCAGTGTGTGATGCATCCAGACTGTGGGCTGTGAGTTTGACACTCCTGTTCTCAGTGGTATATCCAAGGTCTGCCCATCATTTATATTCCTTTTCTAGCCCTCCCTCCCTTTACAAATCTGAGAGTCATGGAAACATGTTGATGTGGAATCAATTATGAAAGCCATAAAAGTTCTATAATTGACTTCAAAGTCTGGGAGGAAGTGGAAAGAATTTGTGCAGTTCAAGGCCAACACAACAGATTTATATCAAACAGTTACAGTGCATAGATTTCAGAAGAAATAAATGCCATCCAACACAAACTTGCTTCCCCAATCAATGTTACCAAAAGCTATTGTTTTATTGAGCAAACTCTTAAGGTACATGACTGATGAACAGTTCTTAGTTATGTGTGAATGCTTGAATAGTAGTAGGCTTAAAGAGCCTAGTGGTTACAATACTTTACTTCCTCTTTTCTTTAAAAAGTAAGATGGGATGAGGTGGGGTAGGGTGGGAGTAGAAATAGGGATGGACAGGTCTGTTAACTTCAGGGTACCTTTACGAACTATCATCTGGACTTGGAGATTAAGGATCTGTCCAGATGTGATTCCTTTATCGGAATCACATAAATAAAGTTCATCACTTTATTCAATAATTGAATAGTGTAAAGTGCTTTTACATTGGAACAGGTAATTGGTCTCCCCAAATGTGCACTCCCACAGAAACACTTCATTTCAAATCAGGTGAAATGATAAAGGGATAGAAGAAAAAGCTTAGCTTAAGTTCCTTATAACAAAAGGAACAACTGCATTTGTAAGCTGATTATTGATATAGTGCTACTGAATGGGTGCTATGACATATGCAACTATATACCTTCCAAAGAATATGTTTCTCGGCAGAGATAAAGGGATGATCAGGATAAAGGGATGATATCAAATATCTGTGATCACATCTTTCGTTTATTTTGAAAATTCACACATCTTACATTCTAAGTATAGTAGTTCTGTTCAATGGAGGAGGGAGGAATATAAAAACCAAAAACAACATATTTCTTTGGCTGATGAAATGAGAATGCTGCGAAGCAAGAAAGAAACCAAATTACTGATCTAAAATGTTCCAAAAATAATTTGATAATGAAACAAAAGGAAATTAAGTGGTGTGTTTATTTTTCTGGGCAACCGAAGTGTGTGGACATGTCTCTTGGCAAAGAAAATTTCATAAACCAAAACAGGCAATGCTTTGCCTGCTATAAGCGGCAGCTCCTAGAGTTGATATTAAAAGCTGGTTATTTTTTTTAAACAAGCTTCTGAATGGATGCTAACAAGTGAGAACTCGAGAGCAATACTGATACGTATGACATAAAAAGAAGGATGCTGCTGTCATGGAAACAGACTGCAGGGAGTCAGACACATTGGCGTAAGGCTGGCAGGAATCATGAGGCTTGCATCATGCCCTCCCCAGATATGCTCAGCCTAAACTGTGGGCAATAACTACAGTTAGAACTTGCCAACGTTACACCTGGTATTTAGGGTATGACTTCTACTTCCTTTTGAAAAGCAAATTTGCTAGCCCACTCAAACTTTAAGACTATTTAAAATATGTCTAGTTTGTAAACAAAATTGTTTTCTAGTTATAATATTAAAATATGAAGTAGGTTCAGAAGTGGTATTCAGCAGGTTCTGACCAGTTCTGGAGAACTGGTAGCGGAAATTTTGAGTAGTTCAGAGAACCGGTAAATACCACCTCTGACTAAAGTTTTTCCAGTATCCTTCCCCTACCACGCCCACCAAGCCACACCCACAGAGCCTGTAGTAAAAATTTGTTGAATCCCACTACTGAGTAGTTTCATGCTATCTTTTTCAAGTTTAAACGCAATGACAGCATAGTGGGAGCCTAAGAGCTTCCTGCCCTCTCTGTATTGGGATGAGCACTTCCATAAGAGGATTTTAGATTAAGGAGCAGAGCACTTGCTTTGCCTACAAAACGTCTTTAATTCAATCCTGGGAATCTCTACAAGGCTGCCTGTTAGTAGTTACAATATTAAGCACAGGAATTGATGGCTGGGCTTTAGAACAGGAAGCATCCCATTATGTTTACCTGCTCCTGGGGAAGAGGGTTCAAAGCCACTGGAGGCATCACTGCAAGCATTTGAAGCTTGTTCAGAAAGCTTCTTCTTTGCGCTCCCATCCACAGACTTGTGGGACTTCTTTTTGTTCTTGACCAGAATTTTGTACATCAGGTCCGCTGGGCTCGGAAGTGGGATTCCACGTTCGAGCTGATTGGAAAGAGATAAGGGTCACGAAGAAACCTCTTTGAGAAGTATTTACTTTTAATTTCCCTGATCTGTAACATATTACACATTTGTTATGTACACATACAATAATATTATATGCCTTCTACACGATTAACGGTGATGTTCTTCCATTTTTAATTCTCATAGAAAGTACTGTATTTGAACCTCTAATGGCAGCAGGCATCCATTGAATCTTTGTATGGGATATCCTTATTATCACTCTTGTTCAGTAAACTGCCTTAACCTTATAAATGTAATATCAACATACAAAATGTGTGCTGTGCTATATGAATTTCTCTATTAAAAAATGAGTCACATAGTCATGATAATTCCAAAGAAAAAAGTTTAGCTTTTTAATTTCCTTTCCTTAGTGTCTTTAAAATACATCTTATAAGCACATGGTACTCCTTTTACCCACCTCAGTCTAAGCTATTTATCTCCTGGGGCAAAAGAGAATTTAACCTGTTTTTCTGTCTGTAGTCACTTTATGTTTCTAAAGAATTCCCCCTACCCCTCATGTCTTCAGGTGGTGCTCTGTATCATAAATGAAAGAAAATAACTGCTAATGCATCTTGCTAATATAGGATAATGCACGTATAAAAGTACAGAAGAGGATTTTTAAATTACATAGTAGAATTTCCTACTATCATATCAGATAATTTTAAAGAAGGACTAAAGAGGTGCATTAAAGATAGGGCTACTAGAGCTTATTAGTCCTGATGGCTATTTGTTAGTTCACAGGTAACATACCAAGTATATCAGCTATGGAGTAACCATGGAGAAAATCTATTCCCTCTCTATCGATAAATATGGCCTTTGTGAAGTTGATCACTTTGTGTAAACAGAATGCTAGGTTGGATGACTGTTAGCCTGATCTATCAGGGCCATTCTTAATATTTATTATCAGCTGTCTCATCATTACTGAACTACAAATATTTGAGCAGCAAGAATAAGCCTGGATTCCGTAAATCTTAAAAGTGACTACACAGCACAAGATCCCCTGTATGTGTGAGATACCAGTAACAACCCACTTGTCAATTGGACAAAATGATTGTTTAGCAAAGGGAGATCTGGAGGAACCCACATCATCAGAAATATACTAGATATGTATGGGTTTTTTAAAAAATAATTAGTATCCTAGTAAATAATACTTGCTCTCTGGTGTTTGATTCCACGTGGGACACAAAACTACTCAACCAATGGTGGTATGCAACCGGTTCAGCCCGGTTTTTCCGAGCCGGTAGCAGCAATGAGCAGTGGAGACCGAACCGGTTCTCTCCACTGCTCTGCTGTTGGGCCCGCCCATCTGCCTGGGCTGCCATACTCACCTTTATCTTCTGCTTTTGAAGCACAGCTGCTTTGCACAGCACAGAAGAGTGCTGTGTGGCAGCTGCTGAATCAACCGGGAGAATGCAAGCTTGCAGTAGGTGAGTTAGAATGCCTCTGCATCTGCGCAAACACCTCTGTGGCTGCACAAAGTGCATGTTTGGTGTGCGCGTGTACACAAAGTGAGTGCACGCGCGCAAAGCATGCCCACCAAGCCACACCCACTGAACCAGTGGTAAAAGTTTTTGAATCCCACCACTGTACTCAACCACCCAAAAAACAATTTAAATTACATTGAAGCATTTTTGCTGGTACAGCTTACACAGAAGATTATAGTCTTTGTTAAGATTTCACATGTAGACTGTTAAGATTTCACATGGATAGGATAAGGTTAAAGACTGCTTAGGAATGAATTCAAATCCTCAAAACAAAATAAAAACATTCTTACAGTTTTGAACAATTCTTGTGCTGCTCAACCCAAATAAATAATATTTTGGGAAATGAACTCTACTTTACAGCAAAGTAGAGTTCATTTAAAAGTCCCTGTTACAATTTTTTTGTGAAAGCATACATTATACAAGAAAGGCATGTGCTTCAAATATATTTCAAAGATATATGCCTTCAACTCTCAATTGCCTAAAAATAAATAAATAAAACAAACCAGACATTCCCCATAAATAAAGGAATTTATTAAGTTGGAAGATAGGAAGGAACCACAGAAACTTAAACTTCTACATTAAATATTACTTGATGTAGTCAAATAGTCAACAAAGCTAAATAAATAAAAAGGTACTTACTGGGTATTTTTCTAGTGGTTCCATCAGCAAACCATCTCCAAATATTAACCTGCAATATTCTGCCATTTTTGCTTGCTGTTTAGGGCTAATAGTGGAAGAAATTGTGAAATTAAATAAGGCTTTTTTATAATGTCAGAAATGGAGGATATAACACACTGTAGCGAGATGAAGAGGTATAATTTTCCAATCCTATCGTCTTAAATTGTACTCAATGATCTAAAGTCATTATACTATTAATTTGACTTCAACAACAGCTTTCTTGCCACATTTTTACATTAATCAGCACAATAAAAGTTCTCATTTGTAGTTTGTCATTAATAGTGATAAAAGGAAAACGATGAACCTGCCTACATACATACAAGAAACGACATGCTTAAGAGAATACAGAAAATTATTTTCACATCTACGTACTCTTAAAAATATTTATATTGATCTACGATAGAAGAGAATATTGAACTGCTGAGTCCTTTGGGCTCTCTAAGCTTGGTTGTTTGCTTGTAGACATTTCATTATCCAGCTAAACAACATCATCAGTGTAAGCAAGTATGCTTTCTATGCTTTCTCCCTTAACCCCACACTCATTTACACATTAAGATTCATTTCCTTTTGCCGTAGAAGTAAGCCATGTCTGTCCTTCCTTCCTTCCTCCCTTAAATTCCTGTCAATTTCTCCATTTATTTTTCTTATACAAAGCTTGCAGGGAGAAAGTTAAGTAATGGCTGCTAGATGGGGCAGTGGGGAGACCAAGTGTAGGTGTGTGTGTGGGGGGTCAGGAGTATTGCATGGGTTGGGAAGGTTGTGTACGTGTGCACCAAGGATACCACATGAGCAAAGAGATCACAAGGGTAGGTGATATAGGTTGAGAAGGCTTCCCTTTCCCTTTCTTTCCTTTCTCTTCCCTTCTCAACAGGCAGGGAATGGCTGCTGCTGCACTGTGAAGGAAGTGAGGGATTGTGAAAATGGCTGGGAAATTGTCACAGAGCTTTAAAAATAAATATCATGTGGCTGCAGCGGCTGTGCAGATTGCAGTGACTGATGTTGCTCTGCAACAATAACCAACAGCACTAAAGCAGGCACAATTTTATCAAAATTCATCCCCTCAGACATATTTTGGACATATTCTGTAAATTATCTCATATGAGGTACTGTGGCTTGAAACTTGTTGCCCTATCATGCACCATTTTACCCAATTAAGGGTCATAGTTTTAGTAATATATAGATTATAGATACCCCACAAGCCCTGGAAAAAAATAGTAACTTAGTTTGACTGGGGTATACTGCAAGTTCTCCCTTCGCAAGTAAATAAATGTCTGAGATGACAAGAAACATTCATGAAAAAGAGCTATATTACAATTTGATACTTTTTTTAACCTGTAGCAAAAATCTACAACACTCAAATGTTACTGATGCATGTTATCTACTGCAACCTGCTTGGAAACGACATTGTATTCAATTGCCAACACTGGAAAACCAGGTTCTTCCTCCTCCCTTTGGCAAAATGGATTCCCCCATCCCCAATATATTAAGTCATTTACTGCTAAACTTTAAATGCCGCTTAGTTCCAAAATGATTCTAAGCATCTTACAAATAGTACAAGGTAGAAAGAATTAAATTGGGGGGCGGGGTGTGTGAAAGCCCATGCTAAATACCAACAATTGACATGCAGGTAAACTGCGCTAGCAGCAATCGATTGCAGGGAGGGATTCCCCAAATACTTTTTTAGTCCAGGGGAGAAAATAAAAGAAACTTCTGCTTCATTAGTAGAAATCATCCATATAGGAAACTGGACATAACTGACTAAAAACATTATTTATAAAAAAATCTAAATTACTTACGAATCCACATGATTCTCAAAAGAGAGGAGTATAGGGAAAGGAGATGTCTTAAATGCACATTCAGCAATAGCTTCTATGACTTCCTAGAAAGGAAAAAACAAAGAACACATTTTCCCTTGAGAAAAGAAATTATTTAACACACAAACATAAAGCGGTTTTGACAGTTCCTCTGACCCACACACTCAGGATTTTATAATTCTTAAAAGAACAAGGCATTAAGTTTGTCTCAGTGTGCCTAGCCTTCTAATCTTCAAGCCCAATAAAATGCTGTTGGCATGTGGGAGAATAAACAGCAGTTTGTATTTAGAAATGTGTGTTCACAGGGTTCACAACAGTATTCCTAAAGCTTCACTTTTAGACATTTTGTGTAATAAAATAGTTATGTATTGCCAGGTAACCTTTATTGTATTTGAAAAGACTTCTTTTCAGTACCATTAAATTGCCACTCTTTACAGTTATGTCTGAGTTTAATAAATCCTTGAGTATCTGACAGAACAAAAGAAAAGGAATGTGTGTTAAACTGCAATTTGTATGCTGTATAAACCCAGACACAGTGGTGAAATGCTATCGGCCGAAACAGTAGTAAAAAAAACTCCAATGATCAGCTGAGAAGTGAAAGAAGAGAAAAGCACAGGATCGGCCTTCTCTTTCTTTATCCTCTCTGCTGATTGGTGCGGCAGAGCCACAGCTGGTGTTGAGAAAGCTGTGCACACATGCACACACACAATCACCAAACCGGTAGGGAAACTGGTAGAATCCCACCACTGCCAGACACAATAGTTGGTAGAATATATATGGATCTACTTAGTGATACATTCAATGTGCCAGGACAACAACAAAATCTGGTATAGCACAAGGGGGAACCCCCAGTAGCTGATCCAGAAGAAAGCCAAGAAATTCCTGATTAGTATATGCTTATCCCAACCTGAAGCCATTCTTATCCCTGCAGCCAGAAACATGCCTGCAAAATTTGTAGGTTGGGATGGGCCATGTTAGTTAATCTGACTTAACCTCACACAGTGATTTTCCTGAACCTGTTGTCTGATGCTTAAAGACTTGGGGGTGGTGGTGGTAAGGGAAGGTTTTTCAATTATTAAGAATACTCCCTGTCCTGTTCCCCCCAATGGATTTACTTCTTCAGGGAACAAATACTGGTAGAATGTGTGAAAAACCAGTAGGATTTAGCTGAAATGGAGACCACTTCTGTACTAGCTGATTTAGGTTAAGGGTTGCTTGTCTCTTTACAAATTTACTTGCCTGTAGGTTTTTTTTAATGTTTGAAACTATTCATATAAAAAACTGCTTTCTCCTTCCAAGGAGTGTCTTAAACTTTGATATAGGACTATGGACAGTCTGTGCAGCATGATATAAAGTTATTGGACTATTGATATATTCATTGAAGCACTGAAGTATACATTTTCTTATATAATGATAATATGTTGAAAAATTATATAGCTCAGCAAAGATATGAGGATTTACACATTTGCCATGTTTTTAAAATTAGTTACAAATTGCCTTGGCTGAAAGGCGCCAAAGAAATCTAAACCTTTAGTAATAAAAATATGTCATATAATTCAACATAATTATACAGGATAGGAAAACAATCATAATGCTATTTTTGCACGAAAAATACTTCCAGAAACTTGCTTTATTAAACTTATTCAGATAATTACTTACCCACTAATTGCCTAAGAGGAGAGAACAGAGAAGGTTTTTAATTTACCCGGCCTAGAGAAAATTTTATGAAAAAAAAGGGGTGTATGCACATATGTACAGTATATACATTCTATAAGTGGAAATTCTGTTCCTCCAGATCACAGCCACCAAAACAACACAATACAACACAAAAATAAAAAGTTTGGTTTTCACTTCTCATCTAGTATTGTTGACTGAAGAACTTTTAATTGGTACCATTCAGTAAAACAAATGTACTAAAGTTTAAACTAAAATACTTTTATTATAATTTTGTCGTGCAAAATGTAAATATAGTGTATCAATATAAGAAAAAAAATCAACAGTATGTAAATTTTGGAGGAGATTCTTTTAATATAACTAACCATCACATAAGGAAGGGCAAATCGTATGTAAAAGGCTTGTACTAATTGTGAGGCTTCCTCACATGAACCTTCCTGGAAAAGCTAAAGTACACAATATTCACCTTTTTACAGACAAATGAATTTAACAATATTAAACAAACTTATCTAGATCAAGCACAACTCTGTTTTACAAAGAAATGGTCAAGGGGTAACATGGCTCTAAAGCCCATGTCACACTGCACCAATGGATGGAAAGAGGATGTAAAATGGAGAAAAACACTTGCCATCCGTTGGTTAACGCGATTAATCCGTTCTGTATACTCACTGCATACGTTTTTCATCCTCTCTATCCATCCAGCATCCGTCGACTGAGGTTCCATCCGCTCAAAAAGTTTTGAGCTGCTCAAAACTTTTTGAGCGGAAAATGTATCCAACACGTCCGTTCTGCATCCGCAACGCATACGGGGAACATCCGTTCTACATCCGTAGTCATCCGTTACGCATCCGCTATATCTGCTTCGGCATCTGCTGCACATCTGCGCAACTTAAATCTGCTCCAGCGGAAAACGGACACAGGGAGGAAGCGAAACAGGCGCGGAACAGACACAAAGCGTTAGTAGCACAGACGGAGAAAGGATGAAAGTGGATGCAGCTCGCAAAGAAAGCATTTAAAACAGAAGAAACGTTCGCAGAGGGGACCTATCTCGGATATTAAGAATGTCTAGAGGATGCCTAGAGGATGCAAAAGGACACATAGTGGAAAACCTATCTTGCCTATAAAAAGGGGGAGGAACTCACCTGGATCTCACTTTCAGTCCAGCAGCCCTGCGTTGCAGACCTCTGCAGCTTTCATCTGGCTCCTACTCTTCCACAGCATCCATTGATGTCCACCATGGATCGTAACACAGTCCTTTTGGTAGCCACCATCGTTCTGCAACAGTGTGAAGCCATTTACAGGCTCTTTCAACTGTTCTACGGGAAGAAAAGGAGGTGGCCAAGAAGCGTCTGGGTCCGAAGATGGATCGGGAGAAGAGCAGAGTACGGACTGTACAACAAGCTGATGGTGGAGCTGAGGAACGAAGACCCTCGTGCATTCCAGAACTTCATGAGGATGCCTCCAGCCATGTTTGACGAAGTTGTGCAGCAGCTGACACCCAGGTTGACCAAGGCAAACACCAACTTCCGGCCCAGCCTGGACCCTGGGCTCAAGGTGGCACTGATTCTGCGCCACCTGGCCTCGGACCACCTACAGGAGCATACAGTACGGCTGGAGGGTGCCACACAACACCATCAGCATTGCGGTCAGAGAAGTGGTGCAGGCCATCATCGAAGAATACCTGGAGGAGCTCCTCCAGTGCCCCTCCACTGAAGAAGGATGGAAGAAAGTTGCAGAACAGTGGTATCAGAAGTGGAACTTCCCCCACACCGTTAGAGCCATAGATGGCAAGCACGTGGCCTGCAAAGCTCCAGCCAAGTCAGGGTCCACTTATTTCAACTAAAAGGGCTTCTTCAGCATCATCCTCTTCGCCATGGTCAATGCTGACTACAAGTTCATGTACATTGATGCTTCAGGCAACGGGTCAGTTTCAGATGCCCAGGTATACAATGCCAGTGACCTCAAGGAGGGGCTGGAACGCAACCTCATCATGGGCTTCACAGATCCAGACTCCCTGCCAAACGACACACAAGATGTGCCCTACTTCATCATGGGGGATGACGACTTCTCCCTCAGAACATACCTCATGAAGCCCTACACTTCCAGACTCCTCACCCGTGAAGAGAGGATCTTCTACTACAGGCTGTCCGGGGCAAGGCGGGTGGTGGAGAACGCCTTTGGCATCCTGGCCAACAGGTTCCAGGTACTTCTCACCAACATGCAGCATCGCCCACAGACCGTGAGGAGGATCGTGGAAGCTTGCTGCATCCTGCACAATCTCATGGGCACCCGCTACCCAGTGTTGCAGAACAGGCTCGTGGACCTCCAACAAGGCAATGGGGACATGGAGCCTGGGGAATGGAGGCAAAGGAGAAACCTGATAGACATTAAGGATGTGCAAGGTCACAACAGAGCTTCACGTGAAGGGAAGAAGCAGCGCAACCTCCTGAGACACTGGTGCAACTCCCCAGCTGGAGCAGTGGAGTGGCAAGACAGGATGATAGATGATTAATGGATGCTTCCTTCAGTCTGTCTCATCACACGGATGAGATTGGGCCATGTATGTTGAGTGGGCCGACAACGAACAGGGCATTTAATAAAGAGTTGTGTTTATGTTGACATGTGTGGATGATTGATTACATTATTATTGATAACAAAGGGCCATAGGTGTGGCACCTGGGAGGGTGGACCATACTGTCCCACTATGCTTGCACTGGAGGTTTATCTATCCCACAGCTATTACCCATTCCAAAGGTATCCCTGCCCATCCGACAGTTATTACCCATCCCACAGGTATCCCTGCCCATCCCACTGCTATCTTAACCCATCCCACAAACATGCAAAGGCTTAAACAATTTCTAAAAGTTTCCACCAAGACTTTATTTACAAAAATAAATGAAGCAAGTGTGTGAAGCAAAGATAATCTTTATTAATAACAAGCTGTAAAAGAAAAAAGACCCAAGTCAAATGTCCAAAGCAAAATTAAAGTCAACAGGTAGCCACCCAGTCTCTGGCACTCTTCTTGGTCACTCTGAGGCATGCCCAGTCTCAGGGGTTAAGGGTCCAGGTGCTGTGGAGGTGGCAGCTGCTGGAGTGCTGGTCTGAGGCGCCACTGGGGTGCCTGGCCCCGAGAGGACAACAGGGGACAGTGTGTTGAGGAAGCTCTCAGACAGCTGGCTCAGCCCCGTGATGTTGAGAGCCCCTTCCTCCATGACATGGGGTGTCAGCCCCAATACCGATGACACATGTACTGAGGCTGGGCTTGGCTGTGGGGTGGAGGAAGGAGCAGTTTAGTGGGGCTGTCTGGTCTGCAGCTGGGTGAGGACTGGCATGGGTGGCATCTGTGGCATGGGTGGCATCTGTGGCGTGGCTGGCATCGATGGCGTGGGCGGCATCGGTGGCATCAGTGGCGTCCGATGTACCTGTGCCTGGACTGGGAAGGGCTCCCTGTGCTGCTGGACCTCCTGGTAGCTGTAGCCTTGGTAGAGGAGGGCCTGTGGAAAGCCTTGGAAGGGCAGTGACATCACCTGGGGTGGAGGAGCAGGCCTGGACTGGATGGGAGCAGGTTCAGCTTGGTCTGGAGGGTTGTGAAGAAGATCGGTGATCCTGTCCTTCACCACCTGGTACTGGGGTTCCGACATGTTCATGAGGGTCTGGTTGACACAGGTGAGAAAGAGCTTGCGGTTGGAGGATGGGGCGTCAGTGTGTACCAGCTGAGAAAGGAGATCTATGCTTCTCCTGATGGTTTCTCTTATCTCCAGCAGGACAGTGTGGCTCTGCCCCTCCGGTCTGCCTCTCTGCCTTTCGGTGGAAGTGGAGCTGGGGGTGGATGCGGGTTGGGCTGTGGTGGAAGTGCCGTCTCCTTTCTCCCACTGCGTCAGGGGGTCCTCCACGCGCTCCGCCACGGGTAGTACAGCTGTCGGGGGGGTCTCTGCCTGGACACAGGAGCTGACTCTTGGCCAGAAGAGGACTGGCTCTCAGCAGGCTGCCTGAGAGAGAGGGTTGTGAGAGGGGCTGCTCCTCGGTGGCGGATCTCACCCTCCAAGAAGCTGCACTTGGCCATCACGTAGGTCTCTCTGTCCATCAGCTCGACCGCGGCCTGGCCAGATTTCTTGAGGTGCAGCTTCTCGTACCAGGTGTACATGTGCTTCCACCAGCCGAGGAGCACCTCCGAAGTGTACCCCAGGCTCTCCCCCTTCTCTCTCCAAGCAGCCTGCTTCCTTTTGGTGTCTCGATAGAGCCTGTGTCCCTTCCGCCATAGATAGTCGTTCTCCCTCAGCCACTCCAGCACCTCCTCCTCATGTTCCTCTTCTATGGTGTATTGCCTCCTCTCCCGTTCATGCGTCTGCCTATTCCTCCCTTTGGCAGGGCCATATGGGCCCTTATCAGAGGGGCTTCGAGGTTGTTGGGGCTGCTCCTCCACACCACCACCACCACCATCAGCAGCAGCAACAACAGTAGCAGCAAAAGCAGGACCAGCAGCACCAGCAGCACCAGCAGGACCAGGAGCACCAGCAGGACCAGGAGCACGAGCAGGAGCACAAGCAGGACCAGCAGGACGAGGAGCAGTGCCAGCAGAGTAAGCACCAGCAGGACCAGGAGCAGCGCCAGCAGAGTAAGCACCAGCAGTACCAGGAGCAGCGCCAGCAGAGTAAGCACCAGCAGAAGCACCAGCACCAGGAGCAGTGCCAGCAGAATAAGCACCAGCAGAAGCACCAGCACCAGGAACAGTGCCAGCAGAGTAAGCACCAGCAGAAACACCATCACCACCACCAGAAGCAGCATCAGCAGAAGCACCACCACCAGAAGCAGCATCAGCAGAAGCACCACCACCAGAAGCACCACCAGCAGAAGCCCCAGCACCAGAAGACCAAGCCCGGGCAGCAGAAGCCCCAGCAGAAGCAGAGTTAGGGCCAGGGGTTGGGAAGGTGGCCCTGTCCCTCTTGCCAGGGCTGGCAGCAGATGGCAGAGGCTTCCTTTTCTTTCCCATGGTTGTTGGGTTCCTGGCTGGCAGGCTGGCTGGCTGGCAAGCTGTGCCTGGAAGCAGGTCTTTCCTCTGAATGGTGACCTGCTTGCGAGCTGCTTCCCTTTCTGTCCGCGGGGCTGACGCAATGCATCCTCCCCGCATGTGCAGTGAACGCTAGGCATCCGCTAGGCATCCGCTAGGCATCCGCTAGGCTTCCGCTCTGCATCTACTCTTTCCGTTCCGCGTCCGCTTTGCTGTGCTCCTCCGGAAGCCTTGCGGATGTGCCATCCGCTCCCATCCGCTCCCATCCGCTAGGCTTCCGTGGAGCATCCGCTTTCCATCCGCCCTATGTACTCCCCCGTCCGTTCTTTTCCGTGTTGTCCGCTCTGGTTATGCAAATTCGGGGCACTTTTGAGAGCGGATAACAACGGATGGAACATTTTGCTTGTCCGCTGTGTCCTTTTTACAAACGTTTTGCATCTTTCGGCCAGTGTGATAGGGCCTTAATAAACTATGTTGCTTTTGATAATCCTCATTCACACTGCCAAAGCACATACCGATTTCAAAGCAAGCCAGGCCTAAAAATAAATTGCTGCCCACTATTTGCTAAGACACGTACCTACTCCATATTTGGGGAAATCTCTAACAATGAATAAAACTGAAAAAGGTATCCATCCCCTCAGAAAGTATGAATGTTTGTAGTCAAGTCTCAGGATAATTTGCTACCGAAATGGTATAAAACTTTAAAAGTGGGGCAGAAGAAGAGAAAAAGACTGAGGGGGGGAGGTAGGGAGAGAGACGGAGGGGGGAAGACAGTGGGAAGGAGGGAGAGAGGGAAGGAGGGAGAGGAAGAAAAAGAGAGGGAAGGAGGGGGAGGGAGGGAGAGAAGGAGGGTGAGGGAGAGGGAGGGAAGGAGGGAGAGGGAAGGAGGGAGACGGAGAGAAGAGGGAAGGAGAGAGAGAGTGTGTCACTATCTCAATATCAACCTGTTTCATGTATGAAAACTTGAAAATGTCAAAATAAAAAAAAATGGAATCAAACGGTTTAGACAAAATTTAGATCTAGAGGTAATTCAGCAAGGAGTTAATGTGGACAATATTTAGTATCTTACATACAGTCAATCAGAATAGAGCTGAAAGAGAACTTGGAGGTGTTTTAGTTAATCTGCTGCTTAAGCAGGAGACCCTGGCCTATGTACCATTTCAGACAAGTGACCGTCCAGTCTCTTCTTAAAAACTTTCAGTGATGAAGCACCCACATCCCCTGACAGTAAACTGTTCCATTGGTTAATTGACCTCACTGTTAGGAAGTTTTCTCCTTAATTCCAGGTTGCTTCTCTCCTTGATTAGTTTCCATCCATTGTTTCGTGTCCTGCCCTCCTACATAGTATTTTCTATCACTTTTCGGAAACAGGTGGATAAACTTATAATTAAATGAACAAATTACAAGTACCATGAACAAAATTTACAATAGTTTTTGTAGTCTCTCATGTAATGGTTGTTATACAAAGGCATCAGAATCTTCAGGCTTTCTGGATTGGATCCTCTGTCTTGTGCTTACCATGTAAATGAGGCAGCCCTACTGAACCTATTAAGTAAATTTCAGGCTCTTCTATAAACAAAGAGATCCTGTGTAGCACATTCTCCAACCTATCTATTAAAGCTCTAATCATCTTGGAAAAATCAGTAAATAAAGAAAAAGAAGGGTGGCTCTTTTATAGTTTTTACAATTCGACGCTTTTAGCAGTTCTGTCCTGACTTGGCTATCAAACCCTGGATCTCTAGCTAAGTACCGATATATCTATATACTAAACTCCTCTCCTGGCCTTTAACATTTTTGAACCGAGGTATCTCACACAGGCTACCTTACAAAATGCATCCAAAATCTGGGACCCATGGCTCCCAAGGGAGTGAAATTTGGGGAAGTTGTGGCTGCTTCAGTACAACTAGTTGCTGCTCCATCCCTAGGCTACTGCTGCAGTCACCTAGTTTTCATTTTTAATGACCTGTGATCGTTCTTTTTTTTTTTTTTAAGAATTTTATTAATTTTCTACAAACAGACATAACATACAAAACATTAAAAACATCTACTCTCATATATACTTCCGGTGTGTCGGTTGTTTCATCAGTTTTGTGCATTCATTTTATAGTCTCAATTACAGTTATATTACATAACCACTCATATTGTCAATCCATATCCTAATATTACCAAAAAAAATTAAAATAAAGTCTTTTTCTGACTATACTTTTAATCATTCATGCTTTGTGAGATAACAATACTTCAAACATTTTATTCTATAACAAATCATATAGTCATAACAAATCAATCCTAAAAACCCTTCATAGATATAATACTAATGCTCTATTATTGTATTTTATCATCTAACCATTGATAAAAAAGATCCCAAATTTCATAAAATTGTTTATCTTCTTGCTCTCTAATTTCAAATGTCAATCTACTCATCTCAGCACATTCCAATATTTTCTTAATAATTTCTTCCTGCAATGGTATTTTCTCATTCTTCCAATTTTTAGCAAATACAATCCTAGCCGCTGTTAATACATTTACAATCAAATATTTCAAGTCTTTATTATATATATCAGGTAAGATTCCCAATAAAAAGATCTCTGGTTTCAAGTCTATGTGTTTTTTTGTCATTTTTTCCAACCACATGTGAATTTTAGTCCAATATTTTCTGGCATCCTCACAAGTCCACCACATATGGTAATATGAGCCAGGTATCTGATGACATTTCCAACATTTTTCAGATTTGTTCTTGAACATTCTTGCTATTCTTGTCGGGGGGAAGTGCCACCTGTAAAACATCTTATACAAGTTTTCTTTATATGCTATTGACATTGTCATTTTATAATTTTGAGACCACAATTTTTGCCATTGCTCTAAATCAATCCCATATCCAAAATTCTTCCCCCAAGCAATCATAGTTTCTTTAACTTGTTCTTCCTCTAGCTTAATTCCCAATAAATAATCATATAATTTTTTAATCACTTTCTCATCAGTACCCATCAATATTTTATCTAAATCAGTCTGTTTGTCATAAAATCCTTCCATTTTAAAATCTTCAACATATCTTGAGTGTATTTGCGCATATGAAAACCAATTCATCCTTATACCTTGTTCCTCTAAGTTTTGGATCGATTTAAGTCCACCCTTTTCATCCAACAGTTCCCCATATCTAACTGTTTGTTCCTTTTTATAGATCATAGGATAGGAAAATGCTTCAATAGTCGATAACCAAACTGGAATTTTCAGGTAACATTGTTTTTTTATCTTCTCCCAATTTAACCACAAAGACTCCCGTATATAATGTCTTCTGAAATACCCCTGTGTTTTAGTTCCCTTGTACCATAAAAAAACATGCCAGCCCAACAGTAAATCATGTCCTTCTAATGTCAACAATCTATGCTTTCTTAATGTTATCCATTCTTTGACCCACATCAAACTTGCAGCTTGATAATACAGTTCCCAATTAGGCAGGCCAAAACCTCCTCTAATTCTAGCATCTTGCAAAAGCTTTAACTTTATTCTCGCTCTTTTACCTTGCCATATAAACTTCAACATGATTTTATTTAAATCTTCAAAGTAGTCTTTTCCAAGTCTAATTGGTATTGTTTGAAAGAGAAATAAAATTCTAGGTAAAATATTCATCTTAATTGTTGAAATTCTCCCTATTAATGACAATTGTAAATTTTCCCATTTCTTCAAATCTGTAATTATCTGTTGTTTGAGTTTAATATAATTATTCTCTTTTAATGTGCTACATCTTGCTGTCAAATATATCCCCAGATACTTAACCTTATTTGTAACTTGGATTTTCAAAAGATCTGTCAGTTCTTCTCTTTGTCTCAATAACATGTTTTTTGTCAAAATCTTTGTTTTATCTTTATTTATTTTCAAGCCAGCCATCTCACCATATGTCTCTATCTTTTCCAATAATTTTGGAGCGGTTTCTAATGGGTCTTCCAGAATAAAAGCTAAATCGTCAGCAAAAGCTTGTAGTTTAAATTCTTCCTTTTTAATTTTCATTCCTTTTATTCTTTTGTCATCTCTAATATTTCTATTCAACACTTCCAAAGTCAATACGAATAACAAAGGAGATAGGGGACATCCTTGTCTTGTGCCTCTTCTTATATTAATAAGATCTGTAAACTCTCCCTCCACCATTACCTTTGCTGTCTGTTTATTATATATGGTTTCTATTGCTTGAATAAATTTTCTGGCAAAACCCATCTGTTCCAATAGTAATAACATAAATCTCCAGTTCACGTTGTCAAATGCTTTTTGAGCATCTAGAAATATCAAAGCCATTTGTTTCTCAGGATGAGCCTCATAATATTCCAAAGTATCCAAAATTACTCTCATATTGTCTCTAATTTGTCTCTTTGGCAGAAATCCATTTTGATCTGGATGGATAAAATTATTTAAATATTTTTTCAGTCTTTCTGCTAAAATTGAAGCAAATATTTTATAATCTGCATTCAATAAGGAAATAGGTCTATAATTCTTAATTTGCAACGGGTCAGCCTCTTCTTTTAAAATAAGTGTAATATAAGCCTCTGACCATGTTTTGGGTGTCATCTTCTTTAACATAACTTCATTCATAACTTCTAACAATGGGATGTTCAATGATTCTTGAAATTTTTTATAGAATTCTGCCGGAAGCCCATCTGGACCTGGTGCTTTCCCATTATTTTGTCTCTTAAATGCTTCATTTAATTCCATCATTGTTATATTGCTTTCTAACATTTCTTCAGTCTCTTTAGGTATCTTCGGTAAGTTAACATTCTGTAAATACTGTTTAATTTTTTCCTCATCAATATTCTCTTGTTTATATAGTTGTCCATAGAAATCTCAAATAATTTCCTTTTTCTCCTTATTACCACAACAAACTTGACCTTGATCATCTATTAGTTTCAATATTTTTCTTGATTCCTTCTCCTTTCTCAGTTTATATGCTAGCCATCTACCTGGTTTATTTGCGTCTTCAAAATAATTCTGTTTAGAATTTCTAATTTTCTGTGCCAGTTCTTCTTTCTCTATTAATTCCATTTTATGCTTAATTACATCCAGTTTCAATTTAATATCTTTTTTCTGTGGCATTTTCTGTAGTTCTTTTTCAAGTCTTTTATATTCATCTTCCAGGATCTTGGAGGTTTGTCTTTTCCTAATATTCTTTTTTCTTGTATAATCTATTATCAAACCTCTAGCATATGCCTTCATTGTATCCCAAACATTCTGTATTGAAGTATCTTCTTTTTTGTTTTCTTTAAAGAAAAAAACCAATTCCTTCTCCATCCATTGTATAAAGTCTTTCTCCTTCAAAATAGTATTGTTTAATGTCCATCTCGATCTTTTTTTTTTTCCCTTCCATTTAATTGTCATTGGACTATGGTCTACCCAAGTACTCATTTCAATACTTGTTTCTTGAATAATGGATATTAATTCTGTTGAGATCCAAATCATATCTAATCTGGACCATGATAAATGTCTATTAGAGTAAAAAGTATATTGTTTAGCTTTAACGTTTCTTTCCCTCCAAATATCTTTTAAAGTTAATTCATCTGTCATTTTAAAAAAAGATTTAGGGAGAACCTTTCTATTTTGTTTTTTTGTTGTTGTTATATAGTCCAATTTATTGTCCACAATTCTATTAAAGTCTCCCATCATAATTATGTTAACATAGTCCAATCTAATTATTTCCATATGTAGTTTTTTATAAAACTCTTCTTGTTTATCATTCGGGGCATAAATTGCAATCAAGAGTATTTTTTTATTATTGTCCATTATTTCCACCATTAATACTCTTCCATCTTCATCCGTGTAAATCAGTTTTACTGGGATATCCTCTTTAATGTAGAGAACCACTCCCCTTTTCTTACATTGAATCAAAGAAGTAAATATTTTCCCTAATTTTGGCTGTACTAACAATAGCTCATGTTGTTTTTTAATATGAACTTCTTGTAAACAAATTATATCAAATTTTAATTTCTCTAATTTATGAAAGGTTTTTCTTCTTTTAACAGCTGAGTTAAGTCCATTTATATTCATTGTAATCAGTTTTTTTTCTTCCATGATTATGCTTTATATTTAGGTCTAACAGCTCTCGTAGTTCTCATTTCACGTTGTTCTTTACTGTCTACCTGTCCACCTACAACTCCTTTCTCTTTTTCAATCTCCAGTTGTTCCTCCTGAAACTCAATTAATGAGACCTCTTTCTCTGCCTCCTCTTTTCTTCTTCCAAAAAATTCTGTGTAGAAAAGTTCTGCTTTTTCAATCGAATCAGTTCTATGTCTCTGTTCTTGCCACGTAAAGATTAGTCCTTCTGGTATCAGCCATCTATAGTTCACTTCATTTTCTAATAGTATTTTGGTCAGAAATCGGTATTCTCTTCTCATCTCTCTCACTCTTCTAGGTATTTGTTTTAAAACCACAATCTCTTTACCTTTATATTTCA